>ML677397.1:2146184-2337353 GCA_007922305.1 Dermatemys mawii | reverse complement strand
TGTGTGTGTGTGTGTGTGTGTGTGTGTGTGTGTGTGTGTGTGTGTGTATAGAACAAATTAGATGGCAAAATCATTGCAATAAAATCAGGGAATGGAGAATTTGGACTCTTCAATGATTGTGCCTTTTCCCAGCTCCCTCCCCCAGAATGTGATGAGTTAAATACAGTGTTAAACTACATATGTATGAAATGTAATATGTAATTCAGGGTTAAAGCCTAATCATTTTGTAACTGCTGCAAAATTTGCTTTACAAATATCTTTCCATTCCCCTCGCCCCTTCCAATGTACTGTAAATGCTGGCAATGACCATTTTCTTTTTTGTTGTTGTTGAAGTGCCAAAGTTGAACTCACCAGTGACTTAAGTGGAAAAAAAATGAAATGGATCCATTTGTTTCATTAGGATGATGTGTGTCCTGTGAAAAGCACTTGGAGCTGGAATGTAAGGCAGACCACACTGGCTTTGTACTGAGAGATGACTGGGAAAATTGATGTTGCTCTTTGGTTTTTAATGTACTGGCTCTAGTTGTGCGTATATGAAGGGGTGGTGTGTGTGGTGTGTGACACTCTGCCCTGATATGGGACATGATACCACCACCAGCTAAAGGAGTTCTGCTGTAGTTTAAGGCTAGAGACTTGTGCATTTGGAGCTGACAGATTAGGGTTCTGTGCTCAGCTTCCCAGGTGGATGGGTGTTACCTATATAGTAACAGATTTGTTATTATCAGAGGGGTAGCCGTGTTAGTCTGGATCTAGTTAGTTTGTTGCTTTTGCAGATTTGTTATTGTTTTTGAGACTGCTTTTAGGAAACACACATCCTAAAACACACACAATTCCCAGACCATATCAGACCCACGGCCCATCTAGTCTGGTATCTTGATCTCAAAAAGTGGCAAGTAAGAGAAGCTTGTGAGGAAGGTACACAAAACCCCATAATGGACATTTATGGCATAGCCTTCCGTGATGGGTGGCCTCCATCTCCTGGCAGCACAGTGCAGCACTGCAGTTAATTTTCTGCCTCTGCCCCGAGTGGCTTTTCAGTAAGTCCGTGAGCCTTATGTATATTGAACAGTGCCCCTTCAGGGGTCTAGTTTATTTAACCGAAAGGCAGAACATTATACAAATAGGCCTCTACACCTTCCTCCCTCTGGCTGGAGGGGGAAGGGGCTGAGTTAACCTTAGTCCATCAACCCTACTTACGTACAGATCCTTTACGAGTGAGGCCGTCCTGATCTGGAATCCTGTTCCGGAGCCAGGGCCTCTTGTCATCAGCTGCCGGAGGGGTCTCTCCTCTTGAGTCAAGGTCCACACAGAGATCAACCCATGAGAACATAACAGCATATAATTCCTCTAATCTGAGGCTCCTGTTTCTGCCTGGTGAAGCCCTTCCACTGGGACCAAATTTTGC
Source organism: Dermatemys mawii (assembly GCA_007922305.1). NCBI lineage: Eukaryota > Metazoa > Chordata > Testudines > Dermatemydidae > Dermatemys > Dermatemys mawii. The sequence goes on along the minus strand of ML677397.1, from coordinate 2,335,948 downwards.
TGAGGTTTGGCTTTTATGTCTCTTTCGTTCTGGAGTCTCCCTAGTCTCCCTGCTGTATTGTACCACCATTTGTTCTGAATGTATTTATTGTATGTACACACCCACCCTTTTGGGACACATCTTATGCCTGGGAGTAGCACTGAATACTCAGTGCTCAGCAAAAATAACAAAGGTGCAGGCACCACTCTCAAATATTCTCTTGAAGAGGACACATTTGCTATGAGAACACATTTCAGTCACCCCTCCTTCTTCATTCAGCTTTACATTGCCTGGAGGGAAGGAGTAATAGGCTGCTGTCAGAAATGTCACTGTCTCTTTCTCTAGTACAGTAAATACAGTAACAGTGCAGAAAAATCGCTGATAAACCACACTCTAAATACTTGTGAAATGCAAGGTGAACATGATAGGTCAGATAGGTCAATGGCTATTTTCACTGAGTATCTGACCATGTAATTTTGGCTATTCCCTGTGTGCAGTGTCATCCCACTTAACCATCAATAGTCTCAACAACTGGAGAACATGCTGTAAGGGTTTTTTGAAAAACCCAAACTTACTGTTGTACTTTAAAATGTTGTCTGTGGTATGTCTACACTAAACCCTGCTGCACAGCCATGGCTGGCCTGGGTCAGCTGACTTGGGCTTAGGGCTATAAACTTGCAGCATAGACATTTGGGATCGGGTTAGAACCCTGGGCTCTGAGCCCCTCCCACCTCATGGTGTCTCACAGCCCGTGCTCCAGCCTAGCCCAAATGTCTATGTTGCAAGTTTATATCCCCGTGAACAAGTCAGCTGATTAAGGCTAGCTTCAGGTTTTTTATTGCAATGTAGTTGTACCCTCTATCACCGGAAGTCCTGATTCAGCCAATACATTGACAATTGCACAGGCAAGAGCGGTGCCAGAGAATATTTTGTTTGCTAAGTTTCCTTTTTCATATGTAATTTATTCTCTATTCTTGCTGCAAAAAGTTAAATTTGAATCTATTTGTTGTCTGTGGCCGGAGCTTTTTTGATTCATGTATATTGCCTTGGCAACGCTAAGTCAAATTCATCATCGCAAAACCCCTCTACTAATAATATCTGGCTCTTATACAGCACTTTCCATTAGTAAATCCCAGAGCACTTTACAGTAGAGGTCAGTGTCATTATCCCCATGTTATAGACTGGGGAAACAGATGCAGAGAGAATAAAGTGACTTGTTCAAGGTCACCCAGAAGCAAAATCAGGAACAGAACCCAGCTCTCCAGAGTTCACAATCCAATGCACTATTCACTAGGCCGCATACTTCTTCCCCATCATAGCAAATCCTATATTTAAAGAAGCCATGATAGCCTGGCATTTGTCTGCACTTTAGCTTTCATGCACCCAGATGCATTCTGGGAAAGGTGAAAACTAATGGGATCTATATTAGTGAGAGTACAGGATCAGTAAGTTAACTCAGTATTTTTTTTTTTTGCTCGTTTGTGCACACTTTGTATGATTTAAACAAACCATATGGGCAGTGATAATCAGGTCTCATAGGTTAAATATGGTTGAAAGCATCCACGGTGCTAAAGGAACGTGTTTTGGTGACTTGATAGGAAGTATTTCACCTCCTGAGTTAGTACTGAGCCAGTACCGCAGTGTGTTGCGAGCAGGTTCTGTGCTGTTATTAATACCCTGGCACAGTTCTTTAGCTGGTGTAAATATAATAAGTGACATCAGCTCAGGATATGGCCCCATGTATTAGATAAAAGATGATATTCAAAGGCAGAAGGGACAATTATATTGTGTAGCTTGACCTCCTGCATGACAGGCCAGTGACACGATTACTACTGTATTGAACCCAATAACTCATGTTTGGATGCCTTTATGGCAGATATGTTTTAGTCAGTTTTTATATGGATGTATCTCCTAGAGATTTTTTGCCATTAACAATTCGAAGGCATCTAGGTATTCCACCCAAATTCCAAATGGCATGTTTTCAGTCTGCCTCCCTAAAATTCTTCTTGCAATTTAATTTGGTATGATTGTCGTCGCTTCCTGTACTGACCCGTCTTCACCCACATTCCCACCCTTCATAAAATAGCTATAATTTTTATCTCGCTAAAGAGCATAGCAACCAGAACAATCTTCAGAACAAAGACACCAGCAGAGCCCGCGCTAGGCCTAAGCAGACCCAGGCCATGTTTACAAGTTTCGTCGGCATAAGTGGTAGTGTGCACAGAGACATAACTACTGCCTCTTGTGGCGGGTGGTTTAATTCTGTCAACGGGAGAGCTCTCTCCCATTGGTATAGAGCAGCTACGCGAGAGATCTTACAGTGGTGCAGCTATGCTACTCTAAGGTCTCTACTGTAGGCACGGCCTAAGCAATTGCTTAGGGCTCTGAGCAGCTCAAGGTGGGGGGACACCATTTGCTTTCTCGTATGTGGTGTGTGGTGAGGGAGGTTCCAAAATATTCCTGCTTAGGGCCCCCAATGTGCAAGCACCATCACCAGAAATGGCATCTTGTGGGAAATATTTCATTGTTAACACCAGGCATAATTGTACCAGCCTGGCCTCTGGTAAGCACTTACAGGTAGATCCAAGCTCCCCATATGGTAGTGCTGGCATGTTCAGTAGTGCCTGCTGTTTGCATATGGGAGAAAAATTAGGAAGGAACTCAAATACCCCAGGCTAGAAGATGCTGTGAATAGTGTGGCCAAGTTTCAGACTCTCACAGAACAGTGGGAAGAGATCCAGGATTTTCTGGTGTCAGGAGGAGGAAGCATTTTATGCATCTAGACACTGCCTCAGCTGGATTTACTAGCTCTGGAAAGGGCAGATGTTGGGCTCTCAACAGAGTGGCAACATCTGAAGCAACAATCGTTCCTTAGTGGATCTTGCTGAGTGTGCGCTGGTGGGCTCTCTCACCAGCCCAGAATGAACTGATGGCATGCCGAATTCAGTTCCAGGCTCTTGCCTCAGGGCACAACTTATTAGTTAAACGGAATGTAGGCATAATTTCAGATAAAGTAATTCCTCTGCCCAAGATGGGCTGCTTTCTCCTCACCTCTTACAGCCCTTTGGGGTCCTTGCCCTGACCCAGGGACTCCTGTTCCCTTCATTCTCACTCAGCTTGCCTGCCTGGGCATCACATAATAGCTAGCTTCTTTCCACAGTCACCAGTCCTAGTACAGGAACTCAGCTTCCTGCTCCCTGCAGTTTCTCCAGCCCAGCTGAGTTCTTGCTGGTCTTTTTAAGGACTAGGTGCTCCTCGGGCTATCACCTGAACCCCTTGCCTCACAAGCTCAGCAGAGAGGCAGCTTATTAGTCACAGGTGGAGCTAGGCCCATTTCCCATTAATGGGACCAGTCACTCTGTGAAAAAGAGGAGTGCTTAGCTAAACTTGGGGCAGCATCACTGCCTAATTATAAACACTGCACCATTGGCCCACAGGGGGCTGGATAGCTTCCAAATGCCAAATAATTCAAGAGAGAATCATTTTTTGGACTCGAATGCCCCACATTATTTTTCTTTCAAGACGAACATTGGAGATGGAACACATTCCACTTCGACAGAGGATTCGTCTGCAAGCTAGGCCAATGCTCTGCTAAATAAGTCACTGTGCCAAGTGCTTATGGGTAATTAGGCATGAAGGGAATCGGCAGTCTGCTCCCTCCACTGTGTCTCACAGACTGCCTATTTGCAATGTGCCTTCAGAGTTGTGGCACTCAAATAGAAAATGGGTTCTGGACATACAGCCCCCATAAGGGACTCCACTAGTTTATCAGTAACGTTACTGGAACATCAGAGATCTTTGGCTGCGGTCTTACAGTTCTAGCTCTTTGTGCACTGATTCTCACCTTGTGATGCTTTAAAGAAAAATGAACTTGTTTGCACTGCTAACTCTAATACCTCTTGATGCCAAGGGCTTAATGCCACTACATTAAGGGGCAACAGGAATTTCATAAACAGTAGTTCTGTTGGATGGTTGCGATGCACCACTAGGAAAAAAGAGTTGGAAAGATGGTCCTGTTACAGAATCCAGTGCATTTGTCTGCTTTTGTTGCCCTCATAAAGTTACTTGTGAAGGCAAGCTTTGTTGTGTGAAATGGAAATGTAGCAATGGGTCTGTGTGTTTTGGTTAGTAGAGTGTAGATACTTATCCAAGCCATGTTAACATTTCTTGTTAACATATGTCAGTATATCTTGGTTTTAGGCCACACATACCTTGCCTTTGTCATGGAGCTTTCTCTTAGAACCATGAAGGAAACTAGTTAGTGCAGAGATGTATGAACTCAACTTCTGAAATTTAGTTCCTGTTCCAGGCAAAGGGTTCAGATGAGTTCCTTGTTGATGCAAACCAGGGCAAACCCAACACAACAGTGTTTAAAAGAGATCCCTAACTCTAAGCTGAAAAGTTCAGGAAGTTTTTGCATCCAGAGTTTTGGTTCACCCAGTATAGAGTTCAGATCTGGATCCAATCTCTTTCAGAGTTTGGAGTTACTCACACACAAAGTTCAGGTTCAGGCCCACCTCCAGTTTCAAATGCAGGTCCCCACTGATTTCTAGAGAACTCCACTGAAGTTCCTGGAGTTAACCAGGGATTAATTTGGCCCACAGAGTTTGTAAATTCTAATTGCAGAGTTGGCAACTCTTGTGATTTTATTCTTCTTACCATTTTAGAGAATGTTTACATGGCAGTGGGGAGAGTGCGTCCCAACAAAGGTAGACACGTGTTTAGCTCTTCTCGAGCTAGCATGCTAAAAATAACAGTGGTGGCTGTGGGGGCCTGGTACACAGTTTGGGCTAGCTTGCCTAAGTACGTACCCAGAGGGTTGAGCAAGGAACCACTGCCTGTGTTGCTGTGGCTATACTGCTATGTTTTGTGCACTAGTTTGAGCATAGTTGGCACATCTGTCTTCTCGCGCCTGTCCAGCTGCAGTGTAGATGTACCCTTGGTGTGAATCTCATGGTATTTGGTGTTTTTACTAAAGCCTCAGCTCCTGGAGTCATGAGAATATCAACTTTCATTTAAAAGTTGGGCTTTACGGTTGTGGAGAAAAGCTGGAAAATGTGACCCAAGAGTAGCCTAAAGTCTGAAAATCTAGACAGCAAATAAAAAGACCTCCCCCCCATATTATTTGCTTTTTAAAAATCATAATTTTAAAGTCAATTTGATGATTTTTTGGGGAAGTGAAGGGGTCCGATTTTATGATATTTTAAGCACTTAGAGATGGCAATATTGTAGTTAGTAAAGTGCCAGCAATGTGCTCCATCCTGTATAGCTTACTGAAGTAGACAGAGCTTGCTGTCTAAGTCCCACTTTTATTTTCATTGAAGGTAATGGCAAACTCTCTTGGACTAAAAAAGGAGTAGGATTGGACCCTAAGTATTTAACTAAATCAGAAGGGAATATTGTTTCTCTGGTTAATCCATTCCTATGCTACTTTAAGTAACGTTTGTAGGGGAACCTACAGATCTAACTCTGTGTGATACAGTTCAGCAGGAAATATTTTCCTTATTTTAAAGCAAGTTTGGGAGGAATAGATTTGAAAAAAAATTGACATATTATCAGCACATTTATCCATTATTTAAATGCTGATCCAGTTTTATTTTCTTAGGGGAGAGTGTAGCTTTAGCTGAAGCATAAAACAAACTCTACCAAGTGTAGAAAAAACCCCTCACCCTGATGTGTCCTATTCGACAAAGTGACCTGCGGGTCACAACCTGAGTTTATTGATCTGTGAGGCCTTGTCTGGGTATCGGGCCTGTTTTCTGGACTTTGGTTGCAGCTGCATTCCTGACTTCTGAAAGACTAGGGGGTGTGGACTTCCACTAGGAGTAACCACTGGGAAGGAAGTAATGTTCATTAAGTGTGTTTCATGCAGAGGCAGTGCAGGACTAAGCATGCTCAGTGCAAAAGCTTGTCTCCTTTGCCTGTCAAGCCCTGTGTTTGAACTCGTTCCAGAATACTGGATTTACTTTTCACAAGGAAAGAATACCTGACGGGATTGCATTTTTCCTTCTTTCTTCTCTGTGGTAACCAGAAGATTGGAAGCAGTATTCTTTTATGATCAGTTCAGTCTCAGTAATACAATGTGCTTGAATACAAATATGACTATTCCAATGGAGGAAGAAGAGGAAACTTTGCTACCTGTGAAGTGAAGACTTCTTCTTAGGTCAGTAAAGAGGGTGAATAAGAACTATGTTTCCCAAGTACTTTTGGCAGTAGTTTAATGTTGTTTCCAATCCCACCTCCTTAAATACTTTAATATAAATGATATCAAACTTTTTAAAAAGTTCATTTTCTAAGCTAAACAGCAGCTTTATTGTTGTTCAGTATCTCTGATAAAATAAACCTGTTTTACATGTAAATGCTGTGACAAAAGTTTATTTTTTTGCTTTTTGTTGGGCAAACTCCACTTCTGAAAAATTGATACTGTTGACCTTAGCAGGTTTTTTTTTAAAGTGTTTGCTAAGAGCTCAGTTCTTTGCTTCTGTGCTACATGTTTAGAGTTTTTAAAAGGCTATTCTCCCTCCCTCCGCAGCTGAAAATGGGACACATTTTTGAAGAATAAACTCTGTTTTATCAAGCAATTCTTGTGGCTAGTTCATATGGTCATTTCCAATCTGAATGTAGATGTTTCACGTATTAACATATGGCTCTAGTTCTTTCTGTGAAATTTATTATTTGTTTTGTTGCCAGGAGGTGGGAGGAGATTTTGCTTTAAAAAAAATAGGTTTGAAATAGTGGATGCTTGCATTTTGAAATCATTTTAAGAACTTTACACTTTTTTGTTTAAGAACTTAAAAGTTTCATTGACGGAGATTTTAAAACACTTTTCACTTTTGTAGAGGGATAAGAACAGTCTTTTTCTTGATATGTTCTACTGTCTAATGGAGAGTTTTCTAAATATAGGCCAATTGTTCAACAAAGAAAATGACTATTAAATGAGAGATAGACACAAATAATACAGAGTTTATAAAAGTGTCTTTAGTCTATGGCTATCCTGGACAAATTAGAAATTGTGTTTTCATTTAGTTGCTAGTGCTGATAAACGCTCCTTTCAAATGTACTACAAAGAGGAGATTTGTCTTACCAAAACTTAACATTAGATTTAGTAACTGGGGAAAGTATGTACTGCACGGACTACACAAATTATATTTTGTAAGTGTCTTTTAACTCTTGATATAATCCAGGAGATAAATGAGGACTATGCATATGCAGAAGTAAAATTATTTGTCGTAAACTATTTTTTCTGTTATCTGGTAGCTCTAAGTGTGGAATTGTTTCTTCATGGGAAAAAAAATTTAGCTCAGCAGAAGGAAGGTTCTTGATAGATTAGGAATGGCATGTGCTGTTTTGAGGTTAATAATGCACATGTCTTACTACTGAGTGATTGTAAGTGAAAACTCTGCAACTTCATATAGAATAAGTCAGCAGTTTTATTTTCCAGTAACAGGGGTGGGGTGTAGAGTGGGAATGTTGGGATTATCTGACCGGTTTCTTTTGGTTCTTTCAATGGATTTGCACTGAGGTCAACTGCTACCTGCAGAACAGAGAGAGGCAAGGATATCTGGGGCCAAACAAAAGGAATGTGAAAATGACCAGACCTGAAGCACTCTGATCCTTTCTCTTTTCGTTGTTCTTCACGTAGGCTTCAAGGAAGCGTTTGCCTGGAAGCAGGACAGGAAAACCCATCTAGGTCTGCCCGCTCCTGTGGTTTAGCAAGCTACAGAGGATCACATAGTCAGTATGGTCTACTGGACTTAGAAAGCCTGGGTTCTATTACTGTGTGGCTGGGGCAGGTCGTTTCTGCCTCTTTGTGCCTCGGTTTCCCCACCTGTAAAATGGGGATAGTGATATTTAGGTAGTTTTTTGTAAAGTTCTTTGAGGCCTTTTGATGAAAGGTGTTTTATATTTGCAAAATAGAGAGAGGCTTACGATGCAAACATTCATAACCAGATTTGGATTTCAGAGGCTGCTAACCTTGAGGTTCTTCAGCTCCACAGATTTGGCTCAGGTCATTTTAGTGATAGGGATCATTCGCAAAATTCTGATGTAGGCACAGATAGCCCTTCCTTCCCATCAGCACTCCCCCCCTACAACTTGAGTGACTTCAGATCCAAACATTCATGCTGGACCCATCTCTAGTGCAAGATAGAAATCATCTTTGGATGATTGAAATCCATCTCTAGGTCTAAGATTTAGCCACTGGTAGGGTCATAGACGTTATTGATGGAAAAGAACTATTAGAATATTGAGTCCATTGCCCCCAACAAGGGAAACCCCAACACTAGATGACCCCCAATCTGTTAAAGGGATACAGCCCATTTCCCATTAACCACAGTCCCCCAATGGAGGACCAATCAGCTGTTAACCTGGTCCTCTATTTGGCCTCAAATTACCTTTATTTTTTATCCCCAAACTTTTCTCTCTCCTGTTTTTCACACTACAATGTGCTTGTGCTTTTATTCTGCATATGAACTTAAACCCTCTTTTTAAAAAATGTGGCCATGATTTCTTTAGTACCCAACCTTTCCAAGCTCTCAACATATCTGGCACTATTCATAGCCAACGATGTATTCAATGTATGTCACTCTACTTTCTGTTCTGCTCTCACACTCATGCAGTGAATCTTGGATTGCTGAACAGTTTAAATGGGATAAGTGCTATAATGCAGTTCTCCACTCTAATTCCCATCTGTGATCCTGCTCATTTGACCTCCTTAAAATTTGAGGCAAGTCTTTGGAAATGGCCATCCAGAATGGTCAGCATCCTGGAGTGGGGCAGGAACACAATGGCCAAGAGTCTCAAAAGTGACTAATGAGTGTGCCTGTCCTTAGATACTTTAAAGGGACTTGATTTCAAGAAGGCTAGTGCTCAGCACTGTCTGACAATCCAGAGCCTTTACAAGGGTCCCAGCTTGGGCACCCAAAACACGAGGCATCCAAAATTACAAATCACTTTTGAAAACTAGGCCCAACATACCTACATCTCTGACGAGATCCCTGTGTACCATTGGTGCTTATGGAGCAGATCATGGAAAAATGTCATACAGTCAGACAATTAGAAACATACGGAAATACGGTGGAGGCTCTCAGTATCTCCAGGCATCCTGGGGGTAGATGGCATAGCTTTGCTTATTCTGTTTGGAGTCCGATACGGTGTAATCTCGAGGAGCTGCTGCGAATCGGCTCAGCAAACTTTTCTTTGTCAGACTTACTTACCCTCTTCAAAGAGCTGGGGCAGAAATGCAGTGCAACATCTCTTGTGGCATCTAATGTAGTGTGCCCCTTTCTTCCATCCCTCTCCTCCCCCTCGCCCTACAGGGATGCAATGGGCAGCAAGGACTGGGAGGTGGGGAAAACTTGAGAATCAGAAGCAGCAGCCTCAGGAGCATCCTTAGAAGGTTACATTGAGCTATTTTGCTGCCCATTTTCTGCAGATCCTAGCGTTTCCTGGGAAGGCTGCGTCTCCAGTTAGAACGTATACAAGCAAAGTTTTTCTGAGAATACTGCTATGCTTATGTTATTGGCTTCCTCCACTGTATTACATTTGTATATCATTCAGTTGACAGACCAGCTTAACTGAAAGAGGAAAAAAATTGTATCCCAGCCCCTCAGTTACTGAAAGGAATTCCCTGAGCCAGCGGCATCAGCACACCAGGACTAGCCAGAGCTCCAAGTGCTGCTACCAATCAGAATAAAGTTTAGCAATCTTAGTTCATCTTAGACTAGCAGGAGCAAGGAGAATTATGGAGCCTGGTCAGAGAGAACGACGCAAAGCCTCTCCAGGTTGGGAGACAGAAGGGGACAATATGGGACTAATCTCCCAAGGACATCTTTTTCTAAGCTGCAGGCACTGATTTTCTTCATGATGTTAGAGAGAGACTGAAAGTGTATTTGCATCACTGTTGTCTGGGGTTGGGATGTAGGATGGGGCAGTGACCATAACCAAAATACAAACTTTCAGTGCTTTATTTGCATTGTTTTAAGAAAAAAAATCTGTTTATTCTTACAGGTCTCAGTGGAGTAAAGGCAATTCCATTTCCAGTATTGTTCGCAGACTTCATAAATGTAAGTATACAGTTCAGAGTTGTATTCTCTTTCAATACGGGGAGAAGTTTTGATTCTACTTAGCAAAGAGCAATACACCTAAGTAGGACAGGAGCCCAATTCCTGTTGACTTTCAGTGGGAATTAGGGGTGTGACCAAATTGTAGGAACTTTTGAAATTCCCACTAGGTTCCTATCTGCGTCTTTAGGTGCCTAAAGACCTTTGTAAATCTGGCCCTATGTCTCATTGACTCTCCATAGATCTTATGCTCTTAAGTGTCTAAGTCATTTTTCATAATGAGACTTAAAGTTCCCTAAGCCACTTAGGTGTTTTTCACGATTTTGCCTATCTACTTTAAAATAGCAGGTGAAAACAAAGTGAATGTAACACACGGTTTTGATTCCTGTTAATGGCTTCTGCTTTCAAAAAGAAGTTTGACAGAAGAGTCAGTAGCACAGCAGTATAAACTAGCTACTGAAAACTAGAGCTCCAAAATTCACATTCAGATCTGTATTGTCAGAACCTGCAAAGTTCAGAAGTGTTTGGGTCCAGGATTGTAGTTTGGTCCATTATAGCGGGGAAAAATAGTTATAAAATATATTTCTGCTTCCAGTTTGGAATTTTGAACCCCCACAAAGTTTGGGGGTCTGGGGCTTTGGTTTAGTCATTAGAGAGGTAGGAAACCACTGCAAAATTTGGGACTAAATTCAGTGCTAATGTTGTCCCTCTGCAGCTGAAAGTTTGCAGGTATCTGAATCTGGGACTTTAATATGGGCCATATCCCTAGCAGACTATGAGTGGTGAAATATCCTGCATTGACAGGTAAAGACTTGAAAGAACAGTTGTCTTTTCTGAACTCCTTCTCTAGTGCTCTTGGGGTTCAGGTGGTTGAATAAATGAGCATTGTGTTCACCAGGCAGCAGGGTTTAGGTTGTTCTCAAGTGCCTTTGTTTGTGTGTGTCTAAAGCCATCAATGTGTCATTCCTTCTGCTTCAGCTGTTTGCGACTCCTGTCTTCTCTATTGATTTCGCACAGAACGTAGTGCCCTGAAAGGTGTGACCTGTACCTCTGGCTAATTTATTTCTGTCACGCTTGTAGGATTTGGGGAGGGTGGTGGTGGGGAAGGGGACAATGAATTCAAGATGTGGAATATAAATCCAAGCTCTGAAAACCCTCATGGACTTTCCAGTATCTCAAAGTGCCCCCTACCATCTTCAGATTCCTTAGTTTGTATTCTGTAGGGTTTGGGATAAAAAGGGAAATCAAATTCTCATAACTAATAAGGCAGATCACTCTGGGATGAATTCCTCTTGGTGACGTATGTCTGGGCTAATATTTATTCAAAGTTTGCTAGATTTCAAAACTGTTTTTAAAACTGTCTAGTTTATGGGTTTGATCCAAAGGCCTAGATTTGAATTCCCTAAAGCTTGCTTTAAGCTGAGCATCTCTACTTGAACTCGTCTGTATTTATTTCATGGAGTGTGGAGGAGCCAGATTTTATTTTGGTGCTGAAAATTCACTTTAGCTTGGAGTGGTGGTGGTGGTTGAAAGATATGCAGTTGTTTTTATTTTAATATTGTAATTAGGATTGTTCATGGAATGGGCACAAATGTTAATCTTCTCTGTCCTAACTTTCTTTTATTTATAATCAATGAAATGACATTTGCATTAGATATGGGAGTAAAAGCCAATGCTCCAAGTCTATAAATATTTATGGGCAGATTCTGTCCCCCTTGCTAGTGACTTTCTCTCTGAGTACTGTAGTCCCTTTGAAATAATGGCCTTGGCTCTCAGATGGAGTGCTGAATACTGCTACTCAGTCCCAGTGAGTTCCCTGAACTTTACAAAAGAGCAGTGAACTTTTTGGCTCTGATTAAAATCATGTAACATTCGTAGCAGTGTCAGAATTTCAGCAGGCAACTGGGTGGAATTCAGCAATTTAGACTAAGTTTTGCTTGGAGATTTTGAGTTGATTAGAACCCAGAATGTCAGTAGAGGCATCGGAGTTTAAGAGTCAAAATCAAAGTGTGAGCCCCATGTAAAGCAAAACTACTGCCTATCCTGCAGTTTAGGGACCAGTCCATTTTACTATCAAGCTTAGACGTTACTGGTATGAATTATTCCAATGATGCCACCCATGGAGTTAAGTTTTTGGTAAGATACAAAGTGATCCAGAGTTTAGGGGTTTTTGGATCCAGGGGTTTGTTCGGGCCCATCACAATGCAAAGTTCTGAGCTGGCCCATGACTGCTGATAGCTCAATGAACCTTTCAGCAAAACTGGTTTGGGGTTTAGGTTTGTAATACAAGATAAAATCCGGTGACCATCACTTGGCATGGGGTTCCAATGAACCCATTTTACACAGTCACAAATATTTTGTTGCAAATGTTTCTCACGATAAACTATCCTGCTCATTACTAAAGAGCGTTTTGCTGTAAGACTGACACTTGAGTGGGAAGCATGAATTTTGGGGAGAATTTTGAAGGCAAAGATGGACATTTGATGCAGGGTCAAGACGTCTGTTCCCGGCATACGGGGACAAAACCAGACACTTAGAGTAGGACATATCTCACTGTAGTTCTCTGCCTGCCTTGCAGCAAACATGACATACAGATACAGACTCTGTCAACAAATTTAAGTTATGAGTTGGGTGACAGATGTCCAGATTTTATAGGGACAGTCCCGATCTTGGGGTCTTTTTCTTATATAAGCTCCTATTACCCTCCATTCCCATTTGTTGTCTGGTCATCCTAGTTATGAGTCATGTCACTAAGTGGCTAGGACCATGCATCCAAGTGGATAGGCTCTCAGTATCTCAGCATTTGTGTTTTGTGGTCCTCCCGTCCTGTGGTCACTGTTTAGGACCTAGTTAAACATGGTCTTCTCACGGTATTCTTTTCATCCTCCAGGAGCAGAGAGAGAGAAGGAGGGAGAGAGTGTGACCCTGAAAAGAAAAGGTCTTTTGGATCATAAATGACTCCTTGGGTCACTACAAAGCCCAGGAGAAAGATAAACACACATACTTTAAATGAAAAATACTAAAATCCATGTATGTCACTTTGTACAGCCTCTTGGGGCCAGATTCTTCTCTCCTTTGCACCATTTCTAGACTGGTTTAATGTTCTTGACTGGAGTTACTCCTTGTTTACACTAGTATAACTGAGAGCAAATTCACATTTTTCACTTAAAAACATTGGAGAAGAGCTGCCTGATCTTTTTCTCTCCATCAAAATATCAATGCAAACTTTTTAAACATTGCAGGGGGAGGGGAGTATAGGAGGAACTTCAGGAAAATTTTATTTTAAAAACAATTCACAGTTTTATTCCCCCTCTCAAAATCTGAAATTTCATTGAGAAAACATCAGAATTCAGAAAATTTTGACCAGTTTTAATTGTTATTTTTCAGCACTCCAGAGTGTGCTAAGCCTTTTGCAGACACAAACTAAAGCTGTCCTGGGCCAAAGATTACACAATCTTAACTCGCACATGATGCAACTAAAAGGGTCAAAAACAAGCATCAAAGGGGCAAAGGGAGAAGAAAGACTGCAGCATAATAATGTGATCATGTGACTGCACAGAACAGCATGTATAAATGGCTTCACTAAGGGCTTAATCCAATATTCAGTGAAGTCAAGGGAAAGAGACCCAGTGGAAGCTAGAACAGGCCATAAATTAGGGCTTTTCTATTTAAACAATTATATTTGAAAGACTTGGTCTTGGTAGTCCATATAGGGCAGTAAAGGCCCCTATATATGAGAGATTACTATTAATGTATTTATTTGGGTTACAGTTACACCCAGTACAGACACCGACTGGGGATCTGGATTCCATTGTGCTAAACACAGAACAAAAAGGTGGTGCTTTCCCAAGGAGTATACACAACTTTCATTTGTTGTTGCCTGAGTCTAAGCCATATGATAATACTGCTTATAGCTCTTATATAGCACTTTTCATTAGTAGTTCTCAAAGCACTTTATAAAGGGAAATGAGTAGATGGGGAAACTGAGGTGCAGAGCTAAAATTTGCCTAGGGTCACTCAGCAGGCTATGGCAGGGCTGGGAATTGTCCCCTGAGTACCTTGTAGTAGTTGCTTCTCTAGGCTATACATGTGTGGTGCATCCAATTATTACCGTAATGGGTGTCAGACAAATGTGTATAATTATTAAATGGTCTCATTTGCAGCATTTACTTGGCTGTTTTTGGTTTTAGTGTGTGCGCTTTACATGGCTTTGTAATTCTTTTACATGAGAAAGTGTGTCATAAGCATCACAGATGTACAAATCCCATATGTCTGTTTTGTAAGGTTGGTTATGAAATGAAAGATTGATTAATTTATGACTCGGGCCAGGGGGGAATTGGGCTGCCCACAGAATAGGGTGGATCTCACTATTTATTTGGTTGGTTTCAGCCAATATGTTAAAGATAATTTGCTAGATCCTCGACTGGGGTAAATAAGTGGAGCTCTGTTGATGTCAGTGACTTACACCAGTTCAGAATCTGGCCCAATAATCTAACCAATTAAACATTAGACATTAGGATTTTTTTAAAATAATATATTTTTAATCATAGATTGTACAAGGTTTAATGCTCCTTTTGAGTGTCAGAATTGTAGATGTTTTGACAATATAGCCCCTTCGATATATTGTATTATTTCCTTTTGGATAAATTATATTAAATCATTGCAGCTTGTTCTGCAGATATGCATATAAGTAATTTTACTCACATGAGTAATTCAGTGGGGCTACTTATTATTATATCATAGAAATGCCTGTATCTGGACCCCTATCAAGATCCCCTTTGTGCTAGGTACTGTACATACGCAGGGTAAGACCATCACTGCCCTGAAGAGCTCACCATCAGAATGGACAGAGTAGCCAGCACAGTGCCTCATCCCCATGGCCATCCTTCCTCCCTGCTTACATGAATAAAGTTGCTCACATATGTAAATCGTCTGTAGGGTCAGGTCCATGGTTCAGAATTGAATTACATCATAGAGAGAAGCTGTGGGGCTACTGCCCGAGATTTCACAAAGCTCACTAGGACTTCACTATTGCTATTGATTTTTACATGGATGGTGCCCAGTTACTACGGTGATGGGCAAAAAAATAACATTTTAAGATAGATAGAGGTTGGATCTTGGGACTAGGAAACACTCAGGACCCCTGGATTTTATGTCCAGCAGTGCCACCGACTTGCTCTGCGTCCTTGAGGGTCAAGTCATTTAACAGCTGTGTGTGTCTCATTTTCCTCGTTTGTCAAAGGGGAACAGTACTTCGCTGGCCTGTTGGAAGTATCTTTATGCTGATGATTTTACATGCCAGGTAGAAGTGGGAGAACTAACGTTTACAAGAGAAAAGGAAAAAAGTAGGTTAGCCTGTCTGGGCTTGTCAGACTTATACCGTGTCAGCAAACTCAGCGAGACAAGAAACCAGAGAGAAATAGATCAAAAGAATGCATTAAAATGAAAGGTACGCCAACGACGTTAAATTTACAAAGCAGCAAGTGAGGAGTTGAACAAAGAGAGCCTGCTATCAAGCAGTCTGATTTTTGGTGCCTAGCTCCAACAGCCCGGCGGTTCCAGCATGTGCGGAATGTTCCCCATCGTTACACATACCACACTTAGCTGATTAGTGCACCCTCTCCAGCCCAGGGGAATTCCTGCAGGTAGCACTTTGTCCTGTGATTCCAATCTGATCTCACAAGCTAAGCAAGGTGGCATTGGCTCAACAAGTGGACAAGAGGTCCTCCAGGTGATGAATGGCTTTTTATTGGTGACTGAGAAAGTAGCACTGTCCTCTGTGAGTTGGTTTGGATCTGATGCTTGGCGGAGTATAGGCATTGCAAGAGCTACATGGCAGCTCAGGTTATTACATTGTGCTTACTTAGACACTCCCTTCAATTTCAGTTGGCCTTAGGACTATTTACTTCCTGCACCAGGCTGTTAAGCAGTGTTGTTGAGTGATGTTCAACAGCTGCCGTGTGTTGCAGTGATGGTTCTGTTTCCATGGGGTGTGTACTACTAATCTCTATAGATTCCTTAGCTACCTCACAGAGATGTTGAGAGGGTTAATTACTGTGTCAGTGAGAATGATGCCTAAGCAGTAGAAAGTAGTAGTATTTAGAAAAAGCATACAGAGGACTCTTAGAACAGAGGTTCAGTTTTAGTGGGATATACCTGTTAATTCCCTAGAATGATAACTGCATGCCACTCTGTATCATTACTCTCATTTTACAGATTGGGAAAATTGGGGTACAAAGGGGTGACTTGTCTTCAGTCACATAGTCAGTGACAGTTGGGAATGGAAGCCAGGCACCCTGACTCTCTTTCCCCTTTTCTAACTGTTAGACATGCTGCCTTCTTAATTGGAGATGGTATAGTCCACAGCAGGGCTACTAAGTCCTTGCTACATGACTAATATGGTTTTAACATGTAATGTAGATCCCCACTTATGTAGCCACATAGCCTCTTGGCTTTCTTTTTCTTTTCTTTTCTAACCACTCCCATAAAACATGTTGATGTTTCCATGGCTCAATGACAAATGGCTCCAAGTTAGCAAGTATTTCTGGCAATTTTAGCTGGATAGCTATCACACTTATTTCAGGGGAGTCACTGTAATGTGCTAGCATGCAATATAGGTTAATAAGAATAGCAGTTAATATTTCTGACAGTTTTAGGCACCTTTTAACTTTTTTATTCAGGCCAGGAACTATCTATTACTCTGTGTTTGTGCGGTGTCTAGCACCTTTTCCTGAGCAGTCCCTAGGCACTACCATAATAAGTATGATTAATAATAATATTGGATCATCAGGTATGAGCTCCTCAGGCTTTTATTTGGTGGGGGAGGGAGCAGAAAAAATTGCTTTCGCTCATTCACCTCTTGTCCGAGCTTTCTACAGCTAAACACCCAAAGGTTTTTATTTCCACTACGCCACTGGCTTAGGGCACTCATAGCCTGATTCACCACAGGCTGGGATGCTGTGTCATCATTTTCAGCTGTGCAAATTGGGTGTAAAATGCTACTGGATCATAACGGAATCTTTTGCCCAGGTGTAAGTGATGAGACTGGAATGGAGAATCAGGCCCTATAGATTCACTACAATCTAAAGTGTATGCCTTGTTAATCTTCTGCTACAGTATACCTGATCATGTTCCCTTGGAAAAGATCAGGGTATAGTTATCCTTGCTTTTCTGCCTGTTCCTTGCACAGATACAGTAGTGTGGTATGTCCTCTGCGTTGTCTGTGCTTGGAATTAACTCACCAGAAGTGTTGAGTTATGAACAGTCAATATTATTATGATTTTTTTATTTGTATTATGATTGCACCTAGAAGCCCTTAGCCTAACCCAAGGACCTCACTGTGATAACACAGAACAAAAGGAGGGTCTCTGCCTCAAAGAGTTTCCAATCCATGCTGTACATCACTACAAAACCTTTTCTCCAAGAATCTCAGCTATCCAGTATCGCATCAGTAGGGCAGATACATAGCCTCATTTTACAGATAAGGCAGGAGGTGTTGAAGGATTTGCTCATGTCACATAACAGAGCTGATATTAGAAACCAGGAGTGTGGACTCCCAGTTCTTTTTCTAGCCATTATAAATAGCAGCTTTAGAACAGGAAACTTCAGAAGAAGATTATTACTAAGGATTATTATAACAAATGGCTATAGGATGATAACGATGATGTGACACTTAACACAAAATGGGCTGTTAAAGGGCAGCTAGTAACTCAGATTTTCAGAAATCAGTTGCAAACATTATACTTATTGGAGAAGATGATAATTTGGCTTATCACTCAGTGGTTACTAGCTGCTTAGCACCTAGTGCATAAGGGAAAATTTGAGTTAAAATGTGAAACACTCCCCTGCATCTTTTCTATGATTATGTCCATTAAAATATTTGTCATTGGTTGAACGTTAGTGATGCCATAAAATAGATGAAATCTTGAGCGATTACTGTTTTCTGTTCATTTTCATGGTTCTGTGATTGTACTGTATGTGTTGCTCCTCCATTCCATTTTGTATGTTACTCCACCACTTGAACAGTCTAGTTAGAGTTTAGCTTAAAAGACCTCTCTCTCTCTCCCATGTAAACTAATTAAGAGCTACTTTCCATTTTACCCTTGGTGCCTAAACTGTAGGGAAGACTGGCCTCTAGCCAATTCATTAAAGACTCCAGGATAATAGTTTGCTGTCTAATGAACAGTCTGGCTTTAAACTTCTCTATTCAACTATGATGGTGCTTCTGAAGTTGACAGGTATTTATAAGGCAATGAGGAAAGGTCATTTGTTGGACGTTAGCTTCATCGACTGGTCCAAAGAACTTTCTGCTCATTCACCTCTATGCTCCTAAGGCAGAATAGGCAAAAGCAAATGTCAAGAGGAAAAATTAAGTTTATTCTCTCATATTTGCTTTAAAATTTGCAATCAATCAGTGCTGGATGTACAGTTTTCTTTATTACCTGGAAGTCTTGGTCTGCCCAGTTTTAAATGTATAATATATTTGTTATGCATTACAGTAGCTGAAATTGGGGGCCTTATTGTTCCAGGTTTTTTAAACATACATAGGAAGAGACACTTCCTGCCCAAAGAGTATACAGTGTAGATAGACAAGACAGAAAAAGGGTGTGAGAAAGGTTTACTACACTCATTTTACCAAGGGGAACTGAGGCACAGAGAGATCTAGTGACTTCTCCAAGGCCACATAGTGGGTCTGTGGCAATTAGTAATTGAACACAGATCTCCTGAGTCCCAACCCAGTAACTTAAACACAAGACTATCTTAACTCTGTCACTGGGTCTTTTGTAAGTATAACAAGTAACAGTACCTCTTTGTGTGTTTGCTATGCTCTATTGTACTAACAGAAAAGAAAAAAATCTCATTTTTGGGGGGGGTTGTTTGCATTTCACACATTAATAAATTCAGCCTCACAGGTGTGTTGTGAACTATTATTATTGCTGTTTTTAAATGGGGAAATTGAGGCAGAGAGTGGGGTAACTTGACCAATGTCACCTGGGACACTAAAGATAGTTTCTGAATTTGAACCCATGGCCTGACTTAAATCCCAGTTAGCAGCCAGACTTTTCTTTCCTTCCAGCTGGAGTAACATTTTTATTAACCAATTTATTCCTTACTTTATCTTTGTGCCTCTTTAACAGCGGTGCAAGACTGCCCATTTTTCCTGACATTGGACCACAATGAGGTCAAAAGTCTTGTAATGAAGGAGGGCTACAATACAGAAACTGGTACTGCCAATGCCCCAGATCTTTTTTTTTTAGTTTTTTAATAAATTGTGACCTTTACTTTTATTTTAGCTTTAAATTACTTTATACTGAAGCCCTTGTCTGGAATTGCAGCTCAGACATTGCATGCTCCACCCTCCTGATGCCCAAGGAAATAAAATGAAGCCAAGAGGGATTTTCACTTATCTTAGGCCATGTTATTAGGGGATGACTCGCATCTTCCAGCACTAGGCAGAGATGGGTTCACGTCACTTAATTTTGGATCTGAATCTGCATTACAAATTTATTTTTGTGGCTTAAAATTAAAAAAAATACAGTTATTGAAAACACATTTCCACTGAAAATTTCCTACCTGCTGTTGTCTGTGTGAGCATCTTGGAGGAGGGGAAGACAGGATTGTTCTGTGTTTGTACAGCACCTAGCACAATGGGCAATGGGGCTCTGGGTCTGTGATTAAGGTTTCTGGGTGCTACCATAATACAAATAGTGAATAATAATAATTAGTAGTGACCCCAATGAGGGGGATACAATACTCCCCTTGCCTAGAACAGGAGCATTGACATACACACAGAGTCACCCTTGATACTGGTGTTCCCATGCCTGTTGGTTTGGTAAATGTCAGATCCTGAGTTATTCTCTTATATCTCCCTTTGGAAACTCATATTGCAAGAGGAACAATCTTGCCTCCTAAGATTGCCTGTATTGGCTCAGTTGGGTGCCTTTCTCCTTACACTGGTCCTCCACGCTCCTGGTTGTGTCTAGGCATAGAGAGGAGAATCAGATACTTGGCTGTTTCTCCTGTTTTCTTTTCACCCTGTATTCTCCTCCTCTGCCCACAAGGAGTGTAAGTGCACCCCACCCCTCACTGCTAGAGAGTGACTAGTAGCGGAGTATAACTTTGCCCAATGCAACAGCGAGAACCAAAGTTTAGAGGAGTTCACTGCTACTCTCTCTCTCCACATTGTTTGTATCTGCAGATTGGAGGATGCTGCTTCCTGAGGGTGGGAGTATTGGGACAGTGTCTGACTCCTCCACCTTCCAGAGAACCAGCAGAGAGGGCAGCGATGTGGCAGAGTGAGCCATAAAATGGACCTAAATATTTCCCACAGTAGAAAAGAAGAGACTGCACCTGAGACAAAGAGCTTTCAGGCTGGTGAAGTTAAGTGTCTGAATTGCTGGAAGCTGGGTTAAGCACATTGTTAGGAGAGGGCTGAAGACAAGCGTGCACCCCTACTATGACTTGGCTGAACGATATTTAAAAGGTATGCCTTTTAAGCAGAGAAGCACATAGAAGCTTCTCTTAAAGATGAAGGACCAAAACCAAATCCTTTTGCCAGTCTGCGCATATTCTCTAACAGGTGGCTGGTCAAAACAAATCTGTCAAGTGCAAAAAGTGGCCTTTGGAGGATCAACCATTTCCTGTCTTTCTCTTCCTGCTCTCTCTGTCACTCAGTTGCACCTTCAGTTTTCAGTCCTTTTTATCTGAGAGCTACAAAAGCCAAGGAGGGAATGGAACTATTTAGAGGTTTTAAAGCCTAGGAACTATGGGATGAAACTGAGCCAAAGAAAAATTAAAATGAATAATAGTACTAGATCTTTTACATAGTGCTTTTTATCAGTAGATCGCAAGACACTTTGCAAAAGAGGTCAGTATCATAATACCCATTTTACAGATGGGGAAACTGAGGCATAAAGCAGAGAAGTGACTTGCCTAGGTTAATAAGCAAATCTGAGGCAGAGTCAGGAATTGAGCCAGATCGCCTGAATTCTAGTCCAGTGCCCTAGCCGCTGGGCCACACTGCATAGCAGGAAATGTTTTTTTAAAGAGGGAGATCCTTTAAAATGTGGAATTTTCTCCCATAAGAATGTGGTGAAAACCTTATCATGTGAGTCACTGAAAAGAGTACTTGAGTATCTCTTGTAAAGAAATTGAGCTCTGATCTAAACCCCATTGAAGTCCATGAGATTCTTTCCATTGATTTCCAGGGGCTTCAGGTCGGGTCCTAATTTAACTCTGGTTAGGAGTGGACGAGAGAACCCCTGGTGGGCTGTTGTCCATCTCACTCCTGCAATTCTGTGAGAAGCATGACATTTAATTTCGGGCATTTTTAGCTGTTATAGTTCCATATGCAAAACACCCAAATGACTTTTATTTTAGATCAAGGAAAAGGGCAACAACAGAAAGTACAAAAGTGCAGTCTTCACGAAGTGGGGGAACACAGCCTGAATGTCTCCTACTGTACAGCTGTATACAAAATGGCCACTGAACTCTACCACCCGGGAGAATTCTTGGAAATTTGAAGAGGCATTTCCCAGAAAACAAAAGGCAGCAGCCTCAGAACTATGTACACCAAGGTAGCCCTGTGAACTTAGCACAGCTCCACACGTCTCAGCGTTTCTGTTGCATAGAACAGCCACCAGAAAATCGAACAATTCATAAAAGCAGGACCATCCATCTATCAGATCTTGTCCTGCTGTCGCTGGTCAGCATTTTGCCTGTAGGCTGTTACAGTTTACCAGAACTTGTTCCATATTGCCATTTGATCCTGAGAGAAAGGGAAAAATCTGGTCAGTAAGGTTCTCATTAACCAAAAAAGCTGCAACATGCTGGAGTCATTAGTACTTTGTTGATTGAGTTAACCATGTGAGGCAGACTGCAATTGATCATCTGCATTCTCACTAAGTATGCCACAGTTAAGGGAAGTTTGTTATAAAAGAGTTTGGATGACATTAAGAGCCCTGGATTTAGCCAAGATCATCAATTTCAAAACTGTCATTTGGCTTTACACTACAAATAAAATTCGTATTCATGCTAGAGATGGGACCAAGGTGCAAAGCTGAGAGTTGATCTTGCCCTTAAAGTTCGATCTGAAGGTCTTATTTTGGCTCACTATGGAAATACAGACCAGTGCTGAAATCTGAATCCAAGTCTAAACATTTTTAACGTTTGGAGGTGTTTTGGATACAAGGTATTGCCTGCTTTATTTAAATATAATAAGCAAAAGTAAATACAAATCACCAGCTTCAGTTTAATGTTGTTATTTGTAACATAGACAATATGCTCTTCAAGTTACATATAGAGTATAATTTCTGGCTCAAAAAATGGGTGAACAGGAGTTGCTGAATAGCTGTACCTTGGAAACACATCATGATCACTTTAAACATTGTGTCTTTAGCATTTGAAATGCTGAAGATCACATCTTGAGGGAATTTGTTAAAGCCTTTGAAGTATTTTTATGTTATACCCCTATGACAGAAGACGGTACAGATCAAGAAAGCACTGAGTAGATTTATTCACAGAAAATGCGTTCAAATCATCTAGAGGGGGCAGGTGTCTCTCAGAAACCTTCCCAAGAAATGGAGTTATAGAATATTAGAATGAGCTTCTGTGTGCCATACTTTTGCCTTTTCAGGTGTAATGCAGTATATACTGCATTGGTAAATTGGAAGGCATTCAGAGAAAAGCAACAAAAATAAGGGGTGGTAGGAGCTCTCAAAGAAAAATTAAAAACACTGCAAATTTATGGCTTTTTGATGCACTGACTGTTGCAAGTCAATGAACGTTTCCTGAGCAAAGAATTCAGCTTCAAAATTCCTGGACTTGTCTACACCTAGGGATTTTTATTTTAAGTAGATTTTTAGGCCTGGACCTTCAACTGGTGTAACTTGCCATAGCACCATTGAAGTCAATGAAGTTGACAGGTTACCTCAGATGAGCATCTGGCCCTTAGCCTTTTTTAATTGGTAGTAGCAACAATGGCAGCTCTAGTTTAGACAGGTAACCCATGTCATAAGTCCCGTGATGTCTAGACCTTCTCTGAGCAAGGTTGGAATACATGATGGTTAAAATCCAGAAGGCTATCTGGCTTTTCGTCTACACTAGTACTTCCACTATTGCAAATACCTGTGGACCTACAACACTGGTAGCAATTAGAGCCATTTAAAACATTTCAAAGTTTATACATTTCACAATATTTTTCATCTAAATCTTGATAGAAGAATTATAAATTGTTTTCGTGTGTGTGTGTTTAACTAGCTCTAGTACCAACAGTGGAAATGTAAGGAAAAAAGTCTAGCATAGGCACAGCCTTGCTATAGGATGTAACAATGTGTGTGTATTGGAAGATTGAAAATGTAATCCTCTGATGAGTGTGTGTGTGATAGTGCCTTCCTCTGTGCCACTTCCGTTGAAGGGATTTGGTACAGTCCCAAGCAGAGAGTCTGGCTCTTTTGTTCAAGTTGTAGCAGTTAATGCTTTCAGCTTGGAGGTCCCCATGTCCGTCACTGGTGTGTTGGCCAAGATGGCAGCCATCACACAAACAGCAAGGAGCAGGAAGGAATTGTTTAGGGTCATTCCAGGGGATAGCATTAGGGTGAAACTGAGCAATTGAAAATATGGACTTACTCTTTGGAAATTTGTCCTAAGAATGAGGTTTGTGGGGCTCTGGAATAATCTCAGAAAAGAAGTGATAGAATCCCCATTGCTTGGGACATGGTACTTTTCACAAAAGTACAGCCGTTAACAGAAGTGTCCTGGCCAAATTCCAAAGGAGTAGTTAAATTCTAGTTTCAACTGAATAAGGAATTCTTCACTCACTGTCCTAAAGTATTGTGCATCCTTGCTGTGTAGTATTCAAAGGCTGCCTGGCACCCCAAAAGCAGCTGCATTTCAGAGATGAGTGAAGTGGTCAAGAGAATATGAATCAAGTAAGGAGATTCGGATGTGGTACCCTCTCAATGGAAGTCACTATATGTGTCAGTTACTGTTACCGGTTTTAGTGTTCCTACTGGACTCAGAGATTCTACTGACTGAATATGTCCCCATCACAATTAGCACTAATTTGCAGCCTTGTGGCCAGATGCAGCAGAGGCCAGAATGGGGATCTGGCAAGTGAATTCTGCTCTCACCCTTATAGGTAGTCCCTCCCCGTCAGGCTTGGGACATGCTGCCGTGCCAGGGCCCAAACTGTCCCTTTTCTGTGGATAAGCACATGAAAAATGCTGCACAAGAATAAGACCAATAAGTAAAGCTCAGCCCCTCCCAACTGAATATTCGAAAGAGGCTTGGATTTTTTGGTGAGACAAACAGAGCCAGACAGGAATACTGAACATAGACTGGGGATGCCAAGGGAATGGTTTCCATAGAAACAAAAACATGGAGGGTTTCAGGGCTCTCCCAGCTCTGCCTTACAAACTCGTCTGATTATCTTAATGGTCAATATAATGGATTGAAAAGATGTCGTTGATTAGTGAAATGTGATCCGAATTTGCCGCAGGTGTAGAAAGCATTGCACTGAAATCTCTCTTATGGGCTCTGAATGGCTCATACCCTGTGCATAATAGACCAGAGTCTGGTCTCATGCTGGTGTAAATCAGGATTAACTCCACAGCAATTAATGGAGTTCCATTGGTATACAACGGGGAGAGATTCCATCCTAGTTTCTTTCACTGACATGCAGAAAGCAAGATCCTCATCACTTCTTTGCATCAGTTTCTTACCCATGTGGGCTGATACATATATGCGCACGTCTATATATGTACATAATCTTTTGCTTGTAAATCAACAATCATGTGTTTCATGAAATATTGTTATGAAACATGCCTAATAGAAGCCCATACCTTCCTATCATTGGGCTTCTGAGGCTGTCGTTGGAGAATAGACTGGTTGTCCTCCTTTTGCATGTTGGGGGACTTTTGGGCAGTTAGGGCTCCTTTAGTCTGCTCTGGCCCCTTTACTAAGAAAAGGGGCTAGAGAAGAAGTGAGATACTGACAGGAACTTTCTGTCTTTCTGCCCAGTTTCTCTGGTTTTAGTTTCTGTATAGTACTATTCACCCATGATATCTGTGCACTAGGAGACTTGTGCTGCATGTCTGACCTCATGGCATGTCTGACTTCCTATTCAGAATCAGGAAGGACTGAAAATGTCATGAGAGAATCCTGTTCATAAAAAAAGAATTTAATAGTTTCTATAAACTTCCAAATTTTGTATTCTTATGGGAAACATACTCTATGCTAGAGATCAGGCCAAACCAAAAATACCAGATCGGAATGCACCCACATTTGGATCAGGTTCCAAAGTGGAGTGGAATTTTGTGGCTTGGACTTACCTCTTCTCTGAACCTTTCAAGGCTTGGCCATCACTAGGCATTACTCATTATTATGTGTAGTGTTGGTTTAATGGCCTCTTGTGATGTTTTGTTTTAAGTAGGGCTGGGCAAACTTGTTCTGTCTGATTTTAAACCAGCATTGAACCTTGTGGATTATAAAGTTCTAATTTAATTATAATAGTTTGTGTTCCACTTTAGAAGAGACTGAAGGGAAGGAAGGGAACAGAGGGAGGAGAGTCAGAACTTGAGATGGGACAAATCCTAGGGAGCATTAGAATGGAAAATGGGAGCGAGTGAGAAATTAATTGACAGAGGCAGGAAGTAGAACTTTCTAATAGAAAAACATTTCATATATTGTGCATGGGCTCCCACTTGTAGTAATTAAGCTTTTTGAACGGTTCTCCCACTTCTAATAGAACACACAGGTTGTTCTATAGCTAAGAAAACATAGGGTGGTTGTTATTTATTTTTGATACAATGAATCACCCTTGAGAGGGAGAAAGCATACAAAATAAGTGCTTAAATTACGGGAAGATGGTTCACACCCTCCAGACGAGCTTTGCAACCCTACAGGATTCTTGGAAAATGTCTTGAGACCCTGAAAACCGCAAGCCTCTCCCATCTCAAAGGCTTGCCTCTCAACAAGCATACATAATGCTCCTGCAGTGTTTAAAGGAAAACATCACAGCTCTGAGAAGGGTCAGCCAGAGATGATATAACTGCAAATACGAAAGGAAATCAAAGAGCTGCAGGGTTCTGCCCATGAGCGAGAAGCAAGATTAGACTCTGCTAGAGCAGCCAACACTGACACAAACTGAACAGGGAGAGATGCCTGGAGAGGAATATTTTTCATCTAGAACTCGTGTGTGTGTGAACGCACAGTTAACCCTAACCAATGCTTTGAATTTTTAAGCTTCAAAATGCCCTCCCTGAACTAATTAGTGGGACAACAATTCCAGTGTTGCCAGCTCTGGGGATTTTAGTGTGAAGTAAGTGATATTTGGTGGTGTTCTTAAAGTCCCAGCTCCTGGAGTCATGTGAATATGTGACTAGAGCAGTAGGCCTCCGATCTTGGTTCGGGCCCCTGGATGATATTCTAATACAAATAATAATGCTAGTAAAAAAAGGAAAAAATAAATATGTCCTAATGATTGGAACCATTAAGATGTGCACACAGCTTATTTTACTATTCCTTATCTACCCTCCCTTTTATGCTCGCTTATGTATTGTTTCAAATTATTACAGTAACCTCCGTGGGCCATAAACTCTGTTTTCCTAGTTTTGTACAGTGCCCTGCAAAATGGGGTCCTAAACCTAATGCAATACAAATAATAATAATGAATATTTTTAGCTGTAATATTTTTTAGCAATGTTTCTCCAACTTGTTCCATATGCTGATCTCCTTTTCCACACCAGAATCCACCTGCGCCTCCCCTAACCCCCCTTATTTAGTGAGAGCCAGGGTAAAATTTGCAAAAGCACTTAAGTCTTATTTTCAAAAGTGCCGAGGGACTAGATTGTGGATGCTATTTAGGCTCCTAAAGATGGAGATGGGCAACACAGGTGCCTAATACTCATTGATTTCAATGGGAATTAGGCACTTGGTGGAATGTTCAAAAATGCCTGGGTATTAATGCCCGTTTGGAATAAGGTGCCCAGGCAATTTTGAAAATTCCACTAGGTGCCTATCTAGATCTTTAGATGCTTAAATACCTTTACAAATCTGGCCCTAAGTGACTTAATACCCCAAGTCTCTTTGAATTTCCATGAGACTTATGCCCTTAATTTTAGTTTACCCCTTCTGAGTTAGCAAAATGGGAAGAGCAGATTGTGCTATCTGGCTTGAAAAGCGCCGTTCAGTCTTTAATATTAACTCACACCCCTTGCCTTAAAGCTAACCTAGTTTCCATCTGCTAACGTGTAACATATCTTAGACCAGCTTCATGAAGTTCTTAATCTACAAACATTTTCAGTGGCTGAGCTGCCCCCTGAGTCATGCCTGCAAAATATAATTGGACATCAACTCTCACTTTACTGACCAATTTCTAAAGCTATTTCATTTGATTGTGTTTGGTCATCTATTTTTTATTTTAAATAATGCCTAGATTTTTATCTGAAATCCATTGATAGTGGTTACGTAAGCCCTTTCTGTGCTATCCCTTTGTTTTAATTCCAGGGAGTACTTTGAAGAGTTTAAGTGTGTATTAGATAACACATTAATGGACTAGACAAACAAGGAACACTTGGAAATTCACATATTCCTTCTCTTTGACCTATGATATTTGAAATGTAAGCCTCCTGTATGCCATTAACAATTTGAACATCTATAAACATTTCTCAGTATGTTTGATTTTGTTTTGGACTAGTTTGAATATGTGCTTGTAGTTTTTTCCTTTAACCCATCCAAGAATATTAATTGCCCATTTGGTTTGCTGTTTGCTATTTATTTCATTTGTTTTTCTTCAAAGTAATATCAGCCCAGTTTGTATTGCATAATGTAGAGTAGCGGAAGACGGCCTGGTCTAGCGGACTGTGCATAAGGCTGAAAGCCAGGAACTCCTGAGTTCCAATATTGCCTTTGACACTGACTTGTCATATGGCCTTGATAAAGTCATGTACCACTGTGTCTCAGTTTTCCCAGCTGTAGAATAAAGATATTGTGAATATAGTAAGTCTGAATTAGTGGAACACTGTGTGGCACTGCCTAGTGGCTTGTGATGCTAGAGGCTATGGGTTCATTCAAATATCCATGTGGCTTTAGTTCAAATAGGAATTATTTCAGGGAAGTCTCTGGCCCGTGTAATACAGGAGGTTGGACTAGGTAATCACAGAGGTCCTTTCAGGCTTTAGAATCCAAGAATCTATAAACTTTAAAGTGATAAGTTTTATTAGAGAGAAGCTCAAAACTTTCAGAGGTGTGACTTGTCTAAGCACTCAGATGTTTGGATCCTTATCCATACTTCTTTCTCCAAGTGACTAAATCACTTTTGAACTCAGGACTTAGACTCCTAAACAGAGTTGGGCAAATAACTGATTTTTTTTTGTTTGTTCCAAAAAGTTAGAGGGAAAAATGTTTTCTTTTTGAGCTTTTAAAATCCTTTTTATTTTTTTAAAGTGAGATTGAAATAAATTTCAAAAGAAAAAAATGTTTCAAACTGAAAAATCAAACTGTTTCATCTCAAAAATATTGTAATAAAACATTTCAATTTTGGAGGGATTTTTGTTCAACAGAAACAATTTGAAGAATTCAGCATGAATTCATGAAGTGTTTTGGTCAACCTGAACCTGTATGTTTTCATGAAAAAAAGTTATGGGTGGAAGATTTTTCCCAGCTCTGCTCCTAAAGCATTTAGATTCTTTTGAATATTTTACCTTATATCAATCATTATATTCTGCCTATCTGAACATTACTTTTTGTAGACTTAAGTGCATATTCTGTTTCATGAACTGTCCTGAATTGTTTCTTATGCAATATTGCTACATGCTGTTAAAAAGCTGGCGTGTTGCACCCCAGAGGTGGCTTCAATGCAATGATGGCTTCAGCTGTCTCCATTACACTGGTATATTGCTTGGCTGAAAAGCCTGTGTCTGTAGCTTAGTGGCTGATTTGTTAAACAGTATAAAATGAAGCAACCTTTCAACTCTGCAAATGGTTTTGCAAATGGATGCAAAAATGTAGCAAGAGAAGCAGGAGGCTTTGCCCAGTTCTTTTGCAATTCTCTCCCAATTAAAGGCACTAGCATGTACATCGTAGTCAACAGATTCATTGGCTATGGCAATATACAGCTGCAAATATCTGCTACAGAGGAGCTGCAGACTCTTTTTTACGAGCTAGTGAGCCAAGCAGTCAGATTTTTGGGAAAAGGGCATCCTGGCTTTTTTCAATAGACAAGGAGGTCCAGATACTTTCAATGGGACTGTTCTAATTTACACCAGATTTGTCACAGTCCTGTTCTTAGCTGTCCAGTACCTGAGCTACCAACCTTGCAAGTAAGATGGTTGAATTCTCAAAGGAGTTGCACCAGAGATGAATTTGTCCCACTGAGTCTGTTGGATTCTGTCTACAGCTCCAAAACTGGGCTGCAGTTAGACAGAAGAAATGCCACTTGCTGCATGCTGCTTGGTTTTGTTAGCTTTGTGCACGTCTGTGCGGGCCTGATCCAATGGCCATTGAATTCAACAGGCATTGGATCAGACCTTAAATCATTGAGGAGAAGAGAAGTAGACCAAAGGCCATGCCCGAAGCTAAAAGGACCTCAGCAGGACAGTTTCAACAAGGTTCTCATGCAAGTCCTCAGTTTCCCAGACTTAAATAGCTATCGAGTGGTGACTCAGCACAAGATCCACTCCTACGATTGATGGGAATTGGGGTGGTTCCGTTAACTAAAGCAGAGGACCAGACTCATAGTCACTAGAAAGAATTCAACACCTCTTTGACTATTTAATTTCAAGTGAGATGGATGAAATAATGTACATCTCAATCTGGGGATTAATGGGCCTTTTCTCCAGTCCTGCTAGCGTAGCTCCATTGAAGTCAGTATCGTTATGCTGGTGTGAAAATGACGTGAGTGAAAGGAAAACTAGTCTCTGTCACCATAAGGCTGCCTCAGTTATATGTACACACAACCGATAAAAAGTTGGGGCAAGGAATCACAGAATCCAGATATGGAAAAACCTTCTAGGTAACTGAGTTTATCCCGGTCACACAGAGCACAGGATTATTCTGTAGAGTATGTTTGCTAAGAAATTTGTCCAGTCTAGTTCCAGCAAACAGGGTCTCCATCTCTTTCTACTGGATGCTGTTCCACAGATGTAAGTATCTAGAAATGTTGACTGGTATTCAGCGGGGTCAGGTGTACACGAATCATGGGTTACTTTTTCTAGTTCATGCTGGACAGTGTACAATGCCACTCTCCTCTAGCAGTGCTCTGTTAATTTCTTTAATGAAATATCGTTAAACTGAATTACACTGTTTACACTGAATTCCACTGTGTAAACTGAATTCCACTGAAGTCAGTGGAGGTAATCCAGCTTTATGCTGGTATAAATGGGAATAGAAGTTGGCCCTTCATGTTTTTAAGGGTTGCATGGTATCACTTGGTGTCAGTCAAGATGTACAAAAATATATCCAATATCAGCCTGTGAGCGTTTTCTAATAGGCAGTTCAGAAGATACGAGGTCTGGATTTCTTGTTTCTATTCCTGATTGCCACTGACTTGCTTCATGATGGTGGGGAAGTAATAATATCTCTTCGCCTTTTGTTTTTGCTAAAATCAAGTATACTTTCAGTTTAATGTTCATTGCATCCTTTGATAGAGACGATAGCCTACATTTTCAATGGGATGGACTCTGTGAACCTGACTCACTACTGCGTTAGTGCAGTTTAATTTGGGTGTAATTGTGTTAAAATCCATGGAGTTACATCCTGGTAAAACTGGACTAATGCAGTGGTGAATCAGGATCTATAATCCTAGTAGATCTTGACCATCTCTAACTTATATAAGCCATCTGTAAATGGGTCTAATGATATTTAACCACCTTCAGGGGTGTTGTGAGGCTTAATTCACTAATGTGTGTGTATCCATGGTCCTTGGATAAAAATTAGAATATAAGTGTGCAGTACTTTATAATGGTGATGAAGAACATCTCTCTCTCTATTTGAGGAACATTAGAATTTTGAAAGCCTTTAGGGTCCCATCTAACTCCCACTGGAGTCATTAGAAAGATCCCCACTGACTGCTCCAGGAGTTGGATCTGGTCTTAAGTGGAGAATTCTTCTTGGTTCTTCCAAAACACATCTCACAGGGGAAACATTGCCTGTATTTTCCCAGAAGAGTTTTCTCTTTCAGTTTAGAATTTTTATCAGCAATTCTTATGCTAACAGGGGTCAGGAGAGGAGATGCTTCTCACGTTACACTTGAAGCTTCTCATGAATAATGGCCTATATCTCTTCTATTGTCTGTCCAAAACATAAGCAACCAGACATAAGGCCAGAGGAGAAATTTAAAGAGTGCTGAATGAGCCAGCAGGATGGACCCAAGAGCTAAGATAGGGAATGCAATAAATACAAGGTGGAGCAGATGGTTATTTGGAGAAATGTTTGAGCAGATTAACTACTCAGCAACTAGAGAATTAGTCAGATTCTCTAGTTAAAAAGTACCTTGAATCTTCAGAGTGAGATTAAGAGAGTCACAGATGAAGATCACTGTATCCAAGATAAATTACAGATCATTATTCCCGAGAAAATTTTTTAAGTGTTAAGTAGCGCTCATCGGGCCTTTTACAGAAATCTAAGGGGGGTTGCTGATGCTACACTTTGGGCTGCCATTTGCTCCAGTTTAGGAGCAATCTGTTTATTTCAAAGTTCTTTCTTCCCATCATCATTATCTTTAAGTTAATTTCTTTGCATTTTTCTGTTTCCTAAAAATTATGTGGCTAAAATAGTTGAATAGTTTCTTGTTTGAAGAGGATGAGCATTCCGCTCAAACTAGAAATTATCTGGGATTTTGAAGGGAAATTAAATCCCCCTGAAAACTCGTTCATTTTTGTTTGGTAAAAAAGCCACAGCCATCTGATTTTAATTTTATGTATGCTTTTTTATTGATGTTGATGCAATAACAGAAAAATATAATGCAGCATCGGTACATGGAATTACAATCTCAGAGCCCAATCTCGCAAACATCAACGCATACGAGTAACTTCATGGATATAAGTCGTCCATTTGAATTCTGCAGGACCACTCTCGTGCATAAAGTTTGTAATGTGTGTAAACGTTTTCTATAACTTCAGACTTTCGCCATATGTTGATGGTAATTTGTTTCCGGATAGTGTTGGTTTTTGCAACAACAATATAATATCTTTAGAAATGTCAAGTCTCTAATGAGGGTTTGCATATGGTTTTCAGCTAGATCACTGTCCCCCAAAATTGATTGGGCCAGAGATCTTCAGACTGGTGTAAATGGGCAAAACTCTATTGAGGTCAATGGAGTTGAATTAGTTTACACCTGTTGAAGATTTGGCCTGCTGGGTGGCCTGCAAACATTTTCTTTTGGTTTGAACAAACTCAGTGTTAAAGGAGGTTGCTCATGAAATGTAAACATTGGGTTCAAACCCCAAAGAAATCCCTTCAGGACACTCTGTGAAGCAACCTATCTGGGCCAGAGCTTCAGGTGGTACAAATGGGCCCCTGTGGATCAGGGGAACTCACTGCTTACAGTGGCCATTGAGTGAAAGGACAGTGGTTGGCTTTGAGATTAATTATCATTGTATTTATGCAGGCTAAGATAAGAGTGATAAAATTTTCATGCTCAGGTCCACAAGCTAACTCTTGCAAGGGTCAGGGAAACTTTCACCTCCCTATGTCCAGCAGATTATATATGGCTAGCTGTATTGTGGAGGTAAGATTTGCCTTCCTGCGAAATATAAATCACTGACTTAAAAGGACAGGGCAAGTCTGCATTTTCTATTAAAGCTCATTAAAAATCAGCATAAAACAGCCTCTTCAGACTCACCTCAGATCATCCTGCATCTCAATATTTGAGTAAATAAGAATTGTTGATCAACCCACTAAATTGTAAATACTTTTTGCTTCTGTCTATCCTTGCAAAATCTAGGATTAAAATCTTCTTTATAAGAGTCATTTCCATACTTTTCAACCTTCCAAACCCCCAAGTGTGTGTGTGTTTATGGTTGGAGGGGCTTTGGGAGGAAAAGAGCCAACTTAAGGGACACAAGAAAATGATTAGGCAACTGAAAGTAAGATGGGATTCATTTCTGTATCATAAAAAACATTTTCCATAACCTCACTTTCATGTGTTTGTGCTCCTGATGTGTATCATAGAAGTGAGACAGATTTGGGTCTAAAATGAAGGACGCTGAGACATCGGATAAAATTGTCAAAAGCTCCTTTTCAAAAGAGTCCCATTTTCAAAAGCGATTTAGTCACTAAGGCTGGGATTTTCAAAAGATCCTAGGAATTTTAGGCTGCCAAATCTGAGTGAAAACGAATGGGAGTCTATCACCTAGCTTCTTAGACTTCTTTGAACAAACCAGCCTAAGTCTTATGGGACTTAGACACCTAAGTAACTAAAAGCCAGATTTTTAAAGTTATCTAGGTGCCTGAAGACGTAGATAGATGCCTAGTGGCATTTTCAAAAGAACCTAGATTCCTGACTCCTATTCAGATCAATGTGGGTTGAGCACCTACTCAGATACATTTGAAAATCCCACTAGGTGCTTATCTGCATCTTAAGGTGCTTAGTTAAATGTAAAAAATATGTCCTTTAGATTCCTCAGTCACTTTGGGTAAAATTTTCAAACACATCTATATCTCAATATGGCTTTTTAATATTATAGTTTTAATCAAATGATTTAAGGGGGGAGAACATCGCTGATGAGGGGACAAAAGCTAACTGCTTCTGTACAGGTGACTGTGAACCTGGCTGTATTGTTGATTCCTTTCAGAGGTGCGTGGTGCCACTTTCCATCCTCGATGCACTGCAGTTGATAGTCTTACCCAAAAGAGCAACTCGCTGTCAGGACAAGGGTGACCAGATAACGTGTTGAAAAATCAGGACCGGAAGGGTAATAATTGCCTACGTAAGACAAAGCCGCTAATATCAGGACAGTCCCAATAATATCGGGATGTCTGATCGCTCTAGTCAGGGCAATGTTTTTTCTGTCGTTTACTCAAGCTCATGCTGATGCTCATGTTATAGTAGAATGGTGTCATGGGTGGAGTTGTATCAAATCTCTGTGCTGGCCTAGGGGAAAACACAAGTATTTATACTCAGCTAGTGTATTACCCAAGAGTCAGGTCTAATTTATACATACAGGTACATATTTTTTTTCTTTGATATTATATGCCTACAGTTATACGGCGCAAGGGCTGGCGTCCTTAGAGTTCAGATCAGCTGAGCCAATAGCTTCCAAATTGAAATGTATGGTGGTCTAGAGGGAAGACCTTCTGGCCTGCATCTCTGCTTTCATCTCTTAGTACCACCATGTAGAGCCCCACAGTGCCGAATCAGGGCCTAGAATCATGAGCACCTCAGAACAAGGAGAGTCTGAAGCCAGGATACGTACAGCCCCGAGCATGCTGTTGGAACTTGACCAGTGATGTATAATAATTACTGTAGGTACTGGACAAGACATAAGCCAGATGACATGAGGATGCCACTTGTGTGAAATGCAACTCTGAGTCAGCCTGTCTGGGCTTTTAACATGAAACAAAGGGTGAGAGAGAACTGCGACAGAGTTTCTGCCTCCTGCTATGGCAGCAGTGTTTAGGGATCAGAAATGTTTTAGAAGGGAAGAATTCCCTCACTTCAGGCACTGTGTTGAGCCTTCATAAGGAGCCATATGCTGGCCTCCCTCTGTAAGCCCTGGTGCAGAGGGTGTGATGGAGGTAGAGCCAGGGGTGGCATGGGCAGGGGCATAGTGCAGGGTGAGTTAGGGGAATCTAGGTCTCTCTGTGTGGTGGAACAGCTCATAGCAAACCCTGGGGTTGCTCTAATTTACACAACAAGCTGAACCTGTCCCAGGAGCAGCCCAGAATCCTGAGGGTGCCAAGGAGGCATAAAATCCCCTTTGCCCTCCTTATGCCTTTTGCTTTAGACCTCCAGGAGGTGCAACACAAGCCACAGCCCATATAGCTCTTTCTGCCAAGCCTGATGTCTCAGAGAAGAGATCCCAGCAGGGGAATCGAAAAGCCAATTAATAAAACTCCTTTCTGTGTGTGCTTCCTCCGTGTGTGTTCTTGGCCTGTCTCAGATGATCCTAAAGACTGGGGCTTGTCCTTAGAACGTTATGTGAACCAGGAGCAGCAGTTTTGTATAAACTGGGAACAAAACTCGTCACCAGAGAATGAAAATCTGGCAGGCTGAGCCGATTAGACATGCTCAGACGAGCTTGCGATCTCACTGCTGTGTGCCCTGTGGGCTCACAGTGAAAAACAAGCCTGTGTGCTGCCAATATTTAAATATGTGATTCTATTGTTTTATCTGCAAATGAGGTCAGTTAGGAGGAAAGAGCCCAGCACATCTCAGTGTTTAATTTTCTTTCCCTATGCCATCACTAGGGATGTGAAGCATCATTCACCCCTCCCACAAACTTCTTCAGGCTTTCTAGTTCAGTGCCTCTTTGCCTTTTCCATACCTGGAACCAATTTTCCATCTTAGGCTGCCATCCTCCCATGGGCCCCTCCTGCCCATTATTTGGGATATATCCAGGACCCCCATTTAGCAAAACATGAAGAAGAGGTCATGACACACCTAGGTTGAGAACTCCTGTTCTATTCTATTCTGTTTAGATTCTGTTATGCCATACCCATCATCATGGTATCTGAGTGCCTTCCACTAGTGCATTAAGTGATATGACAAGTATCTGGCCAGTCAGTTCTTTCTTTCCTTCTCCCTGGGGATGGGGATTACATGTGCAGTCTCTCTCTATGGCCATGTCTACACTACGAGCTAGGGGTGTGGTTTCCCCTCATGTACACGTACTCACAGTAGCTTGAGGAGAGCTAGCATGAGTATAACCAGTAGTGTAGCCGTGGCAACACAAGCAGTGGCAGTGGTGGTGCAACTTACCTTGCTAAATAACTGCTATCCTACCATCGTACCCCTGATCTCCCAAGAAATTTCACTAGAGCTAAATTTGTCCCATTACATGTATTGGGGAATGAGGTGAGATCATATGACTGATGTAGGATGCAATGGTCAAGCCAGGTACCTGTACAACTGATTCTCCATGATGTACCCTATCTAGCAGTTGCCATGCATCTGTCATTTGGTGCTGCCTCTCCTCATCCTAGTGACTTCATCATTTACTTTAACTAAGCTCTCCCAGTTCTTGCTTGTGAGAAATCTTTAGTTTTAAACAGCGAGGGAAAGAGCTTGCTCTTCTAGCAGCTTTCTTCCCAAGCGTTTGAAGTTCGGAGATCCTCCGATGTAGCCTAGGTATACCATACTGTTGTCATGCTGTGAGCAGAAGAATGGTCTTGTGGTGGGAACCCAGGATATCTGGGTTTGGTTCCTAGCTTATTAATTAATACCTTTTGACGATCTGGGCCTTTTAATCGCTTTCCATGCTCCAGTTCCCAAACAGTTCTTTAAACAATACTTCCCTGCAAGTGTTGTGATGATAAATCCATAAGTAATTGGATACTACCTTGATGGTGGCCATGTAACTATCCAGCTAGGTAAACAGTGAAAAGGTGACCCAGGAAACAAGAGGAGAAGGATGGTTTATGTTTCTAGATGGAGCTAGTTGATAGCTGTAATCTATTTTGTGATGACCATAATTTGGATAACCTATTGCTCCTTTGTGGGGCACTACTGCATATAGCGCTTGACTCTACTATACGGTGTAGTTATTGGCAGTAATGTTTGCTTTGCTTTTAACATTTATGCTGGAAAGACAGGTGTTAAAATATTTGCTTATGTTTGATCTAGTGATTATTAAATTACCTATGACCATTGTTGACTCAGGGGCAAATCTCCTTATTTCAGTATAGCCAGATAGTCTTTCCAAGAATGATACTAGGGTCCCACAAAACAGCATTTTCATTGCCATTGGATTACTTTGAGTATTAAGGTGAGCCAGAAAGATATTAGACAATATGTAGGTACTGGCTAATCCCCACTCTCTCTGCCAGGTTTTGGAGCTACCAAATACTTCCAAGGTCCACTCTATTATTCATTTCCCTTGGCTTTTTGTGGCTCACTAGCTACAATAATGTTTCTTCCCTTTTCTGCAGGTATGGGACACTTACTAACATGGGCAGCCATGACTGCACATAGTTCTCTAGCAGAGCAGTAATTTACAGGGAGTCACAGGCTACTTGCGCATTTCAAAAGATGCATCTATATTGTTGAGACTAGCAGAGCCCCTGTTGGATTTCCTTTTTGTCCTTCTGTTGCATCCAGGCCATTCAAGGATCCAACTTTAAATCTTGAGGGTCTGATTTCATCAAGTGTGGAGCACCATCAATCAAACTGGAAGTCAATAGCAAAGGCACCGCAGAAAAGCAAGTTTTAAGTGTATACATATCTCATGGAATGAATGTTGGGCTCCACTAACTAGCTAAGTCCACCTGTCCTGAAAAACACCCCACCAACAGTGATAGGAGATGAAACTGATACAGTGTGGTCTAGTGGAGCGAGATTCAGGAGTACTTGGTTCTGTTCGTGGCTCTGCTGTTGACCTGAGAAGATGGTCCCAGGGTTAGGGTGCTAGCCTGGGACCCTAGAAAAGCCCTGTGGATAATAGAATTGACCTACCTTACAAGGGTGTTGCGAGGATAAAAGCATTACAGATTGTGGGGTGCTCAGATAGTACAGTAATGGGGTCATATTAATAGCCAAGATAGGAAGATAGTCTAGTGGATTGTATTTGAGTCCTTGGTTTTATTTCCATTGACCTTATGCAAGTCACTTCCCCTCAATTTCCTCATCTATAAAATGGGGCTGAAGATACCCCCCTTGATTTATAAAGTGGTTTGAGGCCAATGGATTAAAAGTGCTGTGTAAGAGCCAAATGCCTTTTTTGCTCCAAAGTTTGTTTATTTCAGTCTGATTCTCACACATGTATAGCCTTCACACGATCCGCTTGGAAACAATGGCAAGAACAGCAACGATTCTCTCAGGCTTGTACATATGATCTTTTTCTTTCTATCTTTTGCTTGGAGGCTCGAGAAGATTAAAGGGTTATTTTATAAGCCCAACTCTGACCCAAGGGGGTCATAAGTAAAAGCGAGAGAAGTACACAGTGAGAACTTCAAAGTGCTTCAGAGCACAATTCTACTTCAGTTCCATTAGAAATATCGAAATTGCCATGGCGGATTAGACCAATAGTTTGGCTAGTCCTGCCCTGACAGTAGCAAAGAATTTAAGTTTTAAAAGATTTTAAATCCTTCAAATGGACAGGTATGTAAATCATATTGGTAGGGGGGCATTTCTTCCTAGCTGTTGGTAGTGGGTGCATGCCCCAAAGCACAAGGACTGAGGTCCCTTATAAACATTTCTCCTTGCTACTATGACTGCCTATGATATTCTTGTTACTGAAATAAATATCTAAACTTTGAACCCTCCTAAAAGCTATGTCTCAATAATATTTTGCTGCATTGAGTTCTGCAGGTTAATTATTTGTAAAATGGGGTTTTACCTACATTTACATCAGATAAAAAGTGCCATTGTAATGCTACAGTGCGGTAGGGTTCTTGGAGATGGCTCTGGGTATGCTTTCTAGCTAATGAAAGGGCAGATTATGTAGGTATCTGCCTGTCTGCGTCCCACTTGAATTGACCATTTGAATGCCGTTGAGATTGAATGATATTCTGCTGTGTTGTGTGCGTTGGGTGCCTAGAGATTTGCATGGGCATCTTTTTAGTTATTGTTTATAAATAAATGAAGTAATGATGTTATTTGAACATTGTGATTGCTGGGAATTTGAACTCAGGCCCTTCCTAGCTAAGAACATGAGCTAGATCCTCTAGCAGACTCCAGTCCTCTTGATCAGGCACTGAGGGGCTATACATCGGCAGTAAGTGTTGTTATAACTATGTTTTGTAATTATTACTTTCCAAAGCGTAGAGTTGATCACGTGTATTAACAGCTCCGGTGGTTTTACTGTATGCCTTTGTATACCACAGCCAGACAGGTACTTGGGTTTTTCTGTTGACAGTGGCTACCAGAGGCTCAACAGCTTTTGCAGAGTGATAAATTTCCACAAGGCCAGACGCTCTCTTCACCTACGCTATTGTGTGAGACAGACAATTATAGAAGCATCCTCTTTATGCAGTTCTTCTGCAGTCATAGCACCATAAGCTCTTTCGAGAGGGTTGAGGAAAAGCCCCTGAAAATTCCTGCTTAAAGCTTGTCCAAACTTATTTTTAAAAGGCACGGTTATTGTATTTCTCTAAGTCTGTCTGCAGCTATGGCAGAAGGAAACAGATGTAAACAAGCTATCCATTCCTTCCTTCCAAGGCTCTGCTAGTTCCTGGATAGCAGCCAATGTTCAAACCAGTGCTCCAGGCGGTACCGCTTTCTCTCCTCTCCCTGACCTGCTAACAGACAAGACATTTGTACATTACTGAACACTGGAGTACACATTGTGCCTTGCAACTGGACAGTCCAGGATACTCAACAGAGTTGTAAATCTCCAATCGTACCTTTCATCGCGGGAATCTTGGATATTGTCAGAAATATTCCCTTGTGAGCTGCCCTAGATTTAAAGAAAACCACCCTTCCCCAGCACACACAAAGAAAGTAACTGGAGTTGCTGTTGATACAGTGTCTCCTGTTAGCCAGAAAGTGATCAAAACCACCTTGTGACGTGAGGGATTGGCTGCGTGTATGGCGTCAGCTCTATGATACAGGGGGACTGCTGCAATGTTGTCAGGTTCTGTACTGCAAAGCCCTGATCATTTTTGTCATTGAACCAAAGTCTTATGCCAGTTCAGTGATGTAAGGACATTTTAATTCTCTCTCACAATTGGTGGGTTCTTCCTGCCCCCCTATCCCTGGAGGTTAATCACTGCATGAGGTGACTGTCTCTGGTGCATTCTGTAATCTGGAAATTTGGTTGCTAATTATTGCCTTAGCACCAGGGAAAGAATCTGCAGAGTCCTGCCCTGTGAATGACTGCACTGGTCCATGATTTGAATTGCAGGATGTTTCTGGCTAACTATGTGTCTAATGGGGGTTGACCAGTCTGCGTCTGGAAGAAAAATGGACTCCCCTTGTAATCTAGAGGGTATACCTAATAAACTCTTAGTACTTCACAAACCTAGCAACACAAGAAGGAAAATACCTGTCCAAAAAGGGAGATAATCCCATTTTAGGAAAAGCATAGTTGATTTTTCCTTTTGATTTTTCGGGATTTTTTTAGGGGAGAGAAACAGAGGGGGAGACTTGTGTAAAGTGGCCCAAATCTCCCTAAAAATCTTGAGTGGAGGATGAAATTTTTCTTCCCCTTTCCCTTTCTAGTCACGTTTTACCTCTGGAGTTACTCAGCGAATTAATAGGTATAGAAATGCAAAGCTCTTTTCTTATTACACGCCATCGATCTGATTGCAGTGTCATTAATTGAAAGACTTGGGAAATGTGATGGATGGTTCGGTTCAGGATTCCACATTCATTTTGGCGTAGCCCTGCAGGAGAAAAGCTGCATGAAGCTGATTGAAGGGCTCTTTTTGTCTGACATGAATTATTCTTTCATTGTCAAACCTTGTAACAGCATTCAGACATAGGGAGATTTACAATTTGAAATCCTAAACAGGGTCTAGTCTTAAAATAAAATGTGGGGAGGAGGAAGGCTTTATCAACAATGTTGAAAATAGCTGTATTTGTAAAAAACAACAACCCTATTTCTATAAATTAAATCTCTTCTGCAAAACCCAAGGAGTTAACTTTGCTCACTCAATTTTGAATTAGTTCAGTGTTAAGGCCACAGATGAAAAACAATTGTTTTAATCATGTAACTGTTGTCAACATTTTTATTACAGCCAAAGATGTTTGGAAGGATTTGTTTGTTGGTTTGTTTGACTACTGTCATTTACTTTCCATACCGATTTTCCCATTAATCTGTGGACCCCAGTTGTCCTATAAAATTACAATTGAGAGTTATTTTTATTAGGGCAAAAAAGAAGCAGGCAATATTTAAATAATTAGTTTTAAAGAAACTGTTTAGAATTTGTGAAAGCGGGATATTGTATATTTTCTCTTGTGCTCTCAAAATGTCAGATTACACCCAATTTGTTTCTGAAGGGAAATCTGGTCAAATGTCTTGTGATTTTGTTCTTAGCTGATGATCCTGGGGAGTTCTATTGCCTAGATTCCTATTGCTCTTTTGTCTGTTAAATATTTGTGCCATGCTGCTGGGAAATGCCTATAATATCACCAAATGGAACAATAAAAATCCACCATGAAGGTACAGTCCATCCCTTCCTTGTAATTGATGTTATTGCTTAAGAGTTTTTAGTACAAAATAGCCACCCAAATTGTAGTCTCATTTGAGAATAAAATAGTGAAATAACATTATACATTGGAAATATGTAAACGCCAAGGGAGGGAGGGAGCTAAATTAGACAGATTAGATGAAGCAAAAGCATTGGTTTAAATTAGTGGTGTCTATTCATCTAATTGTTTTTTAAGAAAATGACTCATTTTATCAGCATGTGGTATGTTTTAAGGACCAAAGGTATTAGAATCCAGGCTGTAAACTCAATCCAAAATGGGTTAGGAAACAGAAGAATTAGACATAAAAACATAATAATGAAAATGATCTATCTACCTCAGCCTACCTACTTGCCTAAGCAGTTATAACACATCAACTACAGGGATTCAGTTTGTCCCCCCCAAATAAGACAACACATTGAATGTGATTATTTTGTGTTACAAACTCTTAAATAAACATTCCTTTAACTTGAAATATATATTGCAGGGA
This sequence comes from Dermatemys mawii, assembly GCA_007922305.1. Lineage (NCBI taxonomy): Eukaryota > Metazoa > Chordata > Testudines > Dermatemydidae > Dermatemys > Dermatemys mawii. Next base: position 2,294,133 of record ML677397.1, on the reverse strand, counting down.
ACAAATTGGTCCAATAAGAAAGACTAGTACCGGTAATTCATATTAAAGTAGGAAATAGCCTATTCACATACTATGAAATCAAATGAGTTGCTGGGAATGGTTGTTCTGTCCCCATCCCTATTCTGCATATAACATCCTCACGTATGTATATTAAGGTCTCATTCTTCAGTGAAGGGTGAGATTATTTTGTAGACTCTGTTATGCTTTTGTCTCTCTCTGATAGGACCTTTGTCAGAGGGGCTGAGAGCAGGGTTGTTTTAGTGGGACTGCAGATCCTTGCTGGTGCTCTCCTCATCATACTAATCCTGTGGTGTGTCTCTTTCAGAGAGCAAAGAGACTAGGATAACCCTGCTCTTGGCATATTGGAAATCTACTGTCACCATAGCACCTGCAATTCCCAACAGCTAAGTTTTGAAATGAAGTGCATGGTGGGTCAACACCATTTAAAATAAAAAATGCCTGTTATTCCTTTACTTAGTGCTGTACAGTCTGCTCTGGGATTCTTGCATTCAGGGCTTCATTTGGTCAAGAAATCATTTTACTGCAGATTACCTTTAATCTTGTTTCATTGAGAACACCTGCTTTGTGGTTACCAGTGACTAGTTATTCACTACTCTTCTGTCCATTACCATTCTCTTATTCGGGAATTTCTCTTTGGGGTTGTATTTGTGCCACTTTGTTTTTTAAAGAGGGTTTTGTTTTTAAGCCTTATCAGGCTAAGCAAAGTTGATGACTTTTCAGGGTCACTGGGAGGAAAAAAATGATCTGGTGTCACTAATAAGCCTTCCAAGGATTGTGATATAAGTAGCAAGAGAACTGACAAGATAGGCAGCATATGTCTCCAGGTGGGACTTTGTGGGCACATTATTCCTGAGAATAATGCTACTTATAAGTAACAAACTAATTCCACCAAATGGTTTAATTTTTAATCTGTGACATATTTCAAAACATTGCTTCAGATTAAATTACAATTGACACGAGAGTTGTTCTTATGAAATCTCTGGACATAAAATTACCCACAAGTTATAATTGCGTGTTTGAAATATTCTATGCTTAACAGACAGTAAACCGGGTCTTTCTCACCCTTACCTCTTATTGTGGAGTCAGGGTAGTGTTGGATTTTTTGATTTGAGAAGGTGGTTTTTTTAAAATTTTTTTGTCCTCCTTGATTAAGTACCACTTCGCTAGTTTTCCTAAGATGAAATTCATTTACTGAGCTTAAAAACAAATGAGGATAAAAGATTCTGTATTTTTCTTTTTAATCGTTAGGCTAACATCTAAAAACATGTGGAAAACACCCTTAAAATGTCCTTAAAACTAACAGTTGCTTTTAAAAAATTAACAGTTTTGGTTTTTAAGAGGGTATAATTTGCTCATTTTGTGATCTTAACTTCAATACAATCAACCCCCATTTAGTCTCTTCTGAAGAAATTAAATTTCATACATATTTATGTATTAAATTATCAAATACATATTTGTCAAATGCCTCTTTAACTCCGAAACAGTTGATAAAAAATATAAGGATGCACAGCTACGGATCAGAGAATCTCTTCTTAAAACCTTTAAATTGCCATTTATTTATTTGTTTAGTTCAATTTCTTTTTATTGTGTTGTCCAAAGGAAAATATACAATGCCATGTCAAATTGTATTAGTATTCACATTAATAACCTGTAACTTTACATAACAATGAGCACTAAACATTGAAAAGGCAGAAACATGCAATTATTTGTTGCTAGCTAAGTTACTGTACGTGACCCAGGTGCTATATTATTATTTGCATGTGTTTCCCACCTTTGTTCGCTCAGACACATGGGGATCTCAAGCTATTGCTGACTAATTGATAGTTGTAGTAACTGCTATAGGCTCCTTAGATTAGAAATGCATGCAGACGTGTGTCTTGATTCAAACATTAAGGAACACACACTCTCACTTACTTACATGGGCAGAAAGTCTTCATACTAATAGAGGTGTGGGATGGAGATAGCAGGACATAAAACAGAAGAGAGAGAGGGAGAGAGAGAGACAGAGACAGAGAGATGGCATGCAGCATATATACCCCTACAAATAGTTCTAAAATGCGTTTGCAAATGCAGAAGTCTTCAGAGCCTTCCAACAGTTCAGAACACCCTTTTTATCTCTTCTCTGCGGGACGTCTCCTCCAGATTACTCGAAAAAAGCGGAAAAGGTGAGAGCTCTGCCATCTTAGCTCTGAATTCATCTGATTTCCTTCTCCCCCCTCCCCCCCGCTTGTATTCCTCATGCCATTGTCCATTCTTATGATGGCAGCCGCCCTTGCTCTTGAATGCAAGTGTCACAGAGGGAGCAAAAAGAGTTCAGGGCTGCATTGTCAAAGCCATGGTTGCTTATTGTTTCTTAGCCTTTCACTGCTCTGCTTTTCCAAGCCTCTTTCCCTACCGGTGGCCCCAGTCAAGGGGAGGAGTAGGGAGAAAATTGCAAGAGTTAGTCGTCCTTTTTATTGCACACTGTTATGATAAACAGCCCAGCAATAGATTTCACAAAATTAGGAATTAGAACGATGGGACGGGGTGGGGTGGGGAGAATTCTTTGTAGGTTTGTTTGTCGCTGTCCATCTGTCAGAAGGTTGGTTACTTAGAAAGGACTTTTGTATTTGTGTTTTGGCCAGCCAAAAAGTAGAAGCAGCTGAAAAGTGAACAGTGAGCTATTTAGCCATAAGGTAAAAATTTCCTGTTGCTATTTGGATACTGAAGCTTTTCAATCTTAAGGGGGAGAAAAAGCATGACTGAAGGCATTTCTTAGCTATGGTCCATCCATCTACCTATATTTTACATATAAAAGCAAATTATAATGATTGCAGCTTGGCTTCTTTTGAAAAGGGTTCAACTAAGAACAAGGTTTTTGTTTTATAACATTGAATCTTGCACTGGAAAATGAAGAGGGGAACAACTTCCTTGTTCTAGTCACAAGAATGACGCGGGGTTGTCAGTTCATCTTCAAGTAAAATTGTGTTGTAATTTTTTCCTCCCATAACATAAATTGTGCTCAAGTATTTAGTTGACATATATCTGTCTGATTGTTTTCCATGAACAGGCCAGCTTCTCTGGTACCCCAACTTCAGGGAGGTTATAAAGTAATAGCTTCAAAAGTTTTTTTGTTTAACTATGTCCTGGTTTTAAAAACAAATTATATTTATAAAATGTGGCTGCTAGTAAGAATACAAATGGATTTAAGTATTCAAGCTATAAATTTTTGTTAAAGCTAGGCAAATCTGACCAAGAAGAAGAGAAGCAAGTGAAATTTGGACTAGAGCTCTAAATTGCTCTACTAAATATTATCATTTTACCAATTCCCTTTTATAGTTAGCAACCTCAATGTAAATTAAATTTGTCTGGTGTGGAATTTAATTTTTAAAAACCTCTCTCATTACATTACATTGACAAAACTATTTTGATATCTATAATTATCGAGAGAAAACATTTCAAATCATTCAGATGTTTATTCTGCAAACTCTGAATGTCTAAGTGGTTGCAAATGTCTAGCACTATTTTATCATGGCTAATAATAGTGGACAGAGTGCTTTCTCAGTTGTAAATGTAGTTTAAGTCTGAGTGGGGTTTTGGAGAGAAATATCCTTTAACTGAACGTTCATACCTGTTTTGGTTATATTTGAGAAGCCCCATTGTTTAACTCTCCAAAATGAGAAGTGTTTCTTGTGATTTATTTTGAAATAAATAGGGTGAAATATTTCAAACCGATTTCTTCCCTTTTTAATAGAGAATTTTAGTAGTTACCGATTCTAGTGTGTGTTAATGGTCTGATAAGCAAATTATCTTAATACATCCTGCAAACACCTTGACTTGCTTTGTGCAATACACTTTTTTAGACACGTGTATTGTCTTGTATTACTGAGGTTTAGGTCAAGTATGCGTCTCTTTGAAATTTCTCTTTAAATGAAACTTTTGAAGCAACGTTGAAAGAACTCTGGCCTTGTTTTCCGCCAAAGTCTGAAAGCAGTTGAGGCCACCCTGAGAGCACAGTGTTTAATTTCTATTTCACATCTGCCTTATATTTGCAATTGTAGGCCAGTGGTCATGGGCAAGGAGTACTGATCAGTGATAAAGTTTAGTACCTTCTTTGCCAGAAGATTGTCATGTCTGCCCTGTAAATCTGGACTATCATTTTGGAAAATCATTAATTGGAGCTGAGTTGATAACCTCTGTTGATCCTTACTATGGGGGAAAATACAACTGTGGAACAGGATTCAGATATGTTAAAAATTCTTCCCACTGGCTCTTTCAGATACAATAGGCCCAATTGTGATTCTAACTCACTGTAGTGTGAATAAGGAGCCATTCCATTGAACTGAGCGGAATTTTACCTATGAAAAACAAGTGAGATAGGTATCAGTATCAGGCCCAGTTAATTTATTTTCAGTTCAAGGCCATGGACCATATCTTTCAGGTCTTTACCTGTGCACTGCTCCTAATATCCATTTGTAATGTCGGATGCTTATGGGCCAGGTACAATGGTCCCAATTCTGCTTTCATTTATATGGTGTAAATCTTTGACTTGGGTAGATACTCCAAATTCACACCCACTAAAATTAGATCAGAATTTGACCTTCTGGGGTTGAGGAATAAAATGTTGAATGTTTTCTTTAAATGGTAAAATGTATTTCCAATCTAAAATAAGAAGGTGGGATTTTTACAAGTGCTTTGCATTCATCTAACTTTGCTCTCATCGATGTCAATGGAAACTTGACCATGAGTTTTGATGGAATCAGAGTTAGGCCAGTGCTGAGCAGTTTTGAAAATCCGATCCTGAGAGTAAATGAGAGGTTAGCCAGCATTAGGACAGCAGGATTTGGCTGCATAAATGTGTTTTACTTCAGCACAGAGCAGTTAATGGGGAGTGAATGCAGAACTGTCATGACCCTGGGAATGGGAGAACCGATTTGGATGTAATAAGAAAAAACCTCCCTCGAAGTGCTTTAAGCTGCATTTAATCTGAGGATAGAATATTATCTCTATATTTTTAGTGTTTTTTTAAAAAATATTCGATAAGCTTCTAATACAATAAATTGTTGTATCAGACTCTCCATTCCTCAAGCCCTACTCTTACTGAGCAGAATTTACCTCCGTACAGAGGAAAGACCTAGGCACCACTTAACTCCCCAAAACCAAGGTTAAGAGGGACTAAATTGGTACCCATGCCTTGATCTGGTCCCCTAAATAGCAATGAATTTAATCTTCCTGGTTTTATTGAATAACTCTCAGTTACTTCAGTGGGAGTGATTTGTATCCAGAAGGGAGAATGAATCATTGGGGTCCTATGTGAGACCAGGATCTGAGCCAAAATCCTATTAAAAAGAACATAAAAATGGCCATACTGGGGCAGACCAAAGTCCATCTAGCCCAGTACCCTATCTACCAACAGTGGCCAATGCCGGGTGCCCCAGAGGGAATGAACAGAACAGTCAATCACCAAGTGATCCATCCTCTGCCGCCCACTCCCAACTTCTGGCAGACAGAGGCTGGGGACGTCATCCCTGCCCATCTTGGCTAATAGCCATTGATGGACCTATTATCCATGCATTTATCTAGTTCTTTTTTGAACCCTTTTATAGTCTTGGCCTTCACAACATCCTCTGGCAGAGAGTTCCACAGGTTGACTATGCACTGTGTGAAAAAATACTTCCTTTTGTTTGTTTTAAACTCTCTGGCTGTAAATTTCATTTGATGACCCTTAGTTTTTGTGTTATGAGAAGGAGTAAATAGCACTTCCTTATTTACTGTCTCCACATCAGTCGTGATTTTATAAACCTCAATCATACCCCCCTTTAGTCGTCTCCTTTCCAACCTGAAAAGTCCCAATCTTATTTATCTCTCCTTATATGGAAGCTGTTCCATATCCCTAATTGTTTTGTTGCTCTTTCCTGAACCTTTTCCAGTTCCAATATAAATAAAAAGGCTACTGGCACAGCAATGAAATCTCACAACAGAATCTGTTGTCTTGAGATTTGTAGCCTTGTTTTGCAGCGAGGTTCAGGTGAGTCTCCTGACCATTGGGATGCTTTTTTCCGACTGGAACCCGAACTCTTAACCTTTTGAGGTTTCCCTAGCACATTCAATTAACTATGGTAATGAATTTAAAAGCCAGTCACTGTACTTCTTGTTCACAACACACACAACTCCCATTGACGTAACTGGGATTTACATACATATAAAGGCTGCAGGATTAGAAAGTAACAACTGAACACAAGCAAAGCAGACTTTTTGTATGGCAAGGTCAGGACAATATGAGTGGCCAGGGAAGGCCAATATTAAATGTTTATTGAATTCACATACATATTTCATTGTCATTTGCGGTATACAGGTATAGGACAGTATCTCAGTAAATAGTACATGAACCATCTAATAGTGCTCACTGTTCTGTGTTTTAGAAGCCACCAGAACCCAACCAGAAGTGCAATGTGTACATGTATCTAGGCCTTGCCTGTTGTGTGTATACAGCAACTATGCTGGGCCCATGTGGTTTCTTCATTTCATGTCTGTTGTGTAAAGGGCAAAAGACAACATCATTGTGGCCCAAGTACTGATTCAGTTTGGGCAGCACTGCATTTGCTTCAGTGGAGCCATTGGTATAGTTAAAATGCTCTTCCGATATGTAAAAGGATCAGAATCTGCCCCTGTAGGTGGAAAATAAAACAGCTTAAGTTCTGTAAAACTGGGGAGCAGCTGGGACAGAAAGATGAAGATATGTAGAGGATATCTCTGCCTTCCAATGGGGAAAAACCTCTCAGCAGTGGGAAACTTGGAAGAGAGTGTGGAGTGAAAGACTGGACCAGCAAGTTACTCTTCTAGTGGGCAAGATTGCCTTGGTTTTCAGTACATAAATGTAAAATTGTGGGTACTCTGCTACTAGAGAGAGTTCAGATTGGTGGAGTTGAGGGAGGTGAGTTTGCAGGTTTTCAGATGGTGAAACTTGTCATAGCAATTTATACCAACTGAGGATCTGTCCTCGGACTCTTATCCTGATCTGAACTTTCCTAAAGTCGGAGATGTTTGGTTCCTTTCTGCTTTAGAGGTGTCAAATGGATTAACCAGATCAAAATTTGAAAGCTGTGGCCAGTTAGCGCAACAGAGAACATTCATGTAATATTAATGGCAGCAGAGATAAGGCTTTTTCTTACAGGCTTTCTAACTGGATTCATTAACAACATTTTAATAATGTATTAGAAATATCTTAGATATTCAAATAACAGGGTTAATTTGTATTTTACAATTAAACACAATTTCTGCCTTGCAGCTGAGACTGCCAGAAGGTGACTTCAAAAGGAAAATTAACAATTGCCTTGTCTTCAGTTTGTTTGATTGTTTGTTTGCCTATTTTAGAGTCATGTGTTTATCAGCACATGTTCCGTTTCTGGGCCTGGCACAGTCCATGGTGCAATGATAGTACCTAAGTAAAAAAATTTGGCCAATATTCCGCCCTCAAAGACATGTCTCCCATTGACTTCAATAGTAGAGGATCAGATCCTGATGTGCTTAACTATAAAAATTTCCCCTTAAGGCACAAAATGAGAGGCAGGCAGCCAACTCCTATTGATTTTTCAATGGGAATTGGGCACCTAATTGTGCTTTGTACCTTTGAAAATCTCCCCCTTTGGTTCTTGAAATCAACCATTGTTTAATCTGAGCAAAGACTGAGTTAAACATACTTAGGTTGATAACGATACATACTTATCTTTTTCATAGTCTTCCATCCTATGATCTCGAAGCATCTCAAAAAATTAGCTAATTGGACTTGCGTAGATACAACATCTGCAAGCACAATTTGATCCTTTGTGTATTAAATAGTAAACTTGCTATGGGAGGCTTTGTTCCACTGGCCATGTGGCTGAATCTTGGTACCTTACTTTCAAAGGCAAGAAGTGGGTTCTAGAGCATGGGATTTGAAGTCAAGATTCCCAAGTTCTGTTTTCAGTGCTAGAGACTGGCTGATGGTGTGGGTACGTAGGCAAGACACTTATCTCTCTGTGTCTTAGTTTTGCCACCTGTATGGGAATAATATTTCCCTATACCTCTGGGCTGTTGTGAGACTTAATTAATGTATGTAATATGCTTTATTAAAAGGGACTACAGAAGTACATATAATAATTATAATTTAAAATGTGTTCTTCTAAAATAGGTGAATTTGTTTAGTTAAAATCACACACACACGCACACACACACACACACACACACACACGCATTCACTGAAATCTTAGGCCAAACCTCTTTGGAGGTATGAAAATATTTGTTAAACTTTTCCTGATTTGTTTTAATTTTCATTCAGGTCTGAAATTCCAGTTTCTAGACTGGACTGAAAACAGAAGTTTCAAGATCTTTTGAGATAGGCTGTTTTAAAGGGTGCTTCTGACCTGCCTGGAAGCAAGAAGTACTGGAAATCTAACCAGAGACTCAGTTCTCATTAGATTTCAAACACGGGTGCCAGATCATACAAGGAGCCAAATGCTCTCCATCCATATGGATTTCAATGGAAGTAGAGGATGCAACACCTTGTAGCTCCCAGACTTGATTCCCAGTTGCTGGAGGTTCTGGAGGAGTATCCATAAGGTTCAGAAAAGCAATTGCTTATTCAAGTGCTTATTCCAATCTAAATCAACCTCCAAACTTATGGAAATTCGCCCATCACTGATACCTAGCCAGTTTCAGCCCACATTAATTGGTGGGGCCAAATGCTAAAACACTGAGGAAAAGGGTATTTCTCTCTGTCTCTCTCAAGTAATTGTACTGGTGAATATCACCATAGTATCAGCGAGCCTAATGAAAGTGTGGACACAAACTTAAATGTAATGGCACAAAAATGCTAGAATAAGAAACCTATTGTGTTTCATATTCTTTGCACTGGAATTTATTGCAGACCATGTTTCCTTCATGTTGCCCTTCTTTTCCGCCTATGATACTCACCTTGGCCCCTCTACTTGTTTGCAGTAGCTTTGTAGCCATGTTGGTCCTGGGATTTGATGGAAACAAAATGGGTGGGGTAATAGCTTTTACTACACTAACTGCTGGTGAGAGAGACAAGATTTCGAGCCCTGCAGAGATCTTCAGATCTGGGAAAGGCAGTCAGAGTGTCCCGGTTAAATAGAGGGTGGAACTCGGCTAGACACCAAAAATCATGGACTCAGTAGGGACACAAGTTTTATGTCTCATTACAACAATCTCTCTGTAACCCACTAACTCTCTACCATGTAACAAGGTCCAATAATTTCAAGAGGCAAATTCATTGATTCATCAGAATAAGGTTATTGCATTGAGCTCTTTTGTTCACTGTTTTTGAAGTCCAGTGTTTTTTCTCTTCCAGTTTTCATTGTTCGAACACATTCAGTATTTGTGTATGTAGTTACATAGCGCTTTTCATGTTTAAAGCACTTTCCTAACCATGAGCTTGACTTACCTCTTGTGAGTGCACATGGGGCTACATTAGAGTGGGACACAACTCCGTGGTGGGAGAGAAGGCACGGATGTTGTCATCATACATCTCCAATGGAGGGCAGCTTTATGCCCAGCTGGGGCTCCACAGGTTGGGTTGCTTAGGAGACCTACTGAATCTCCTATAGGTCTTCTCATCTGGTCTTGCTACTCGTGGGACTTTGTCAGCCATCTCCTAGCCCTTTGGCAGAGTGGGCTGGCAGGCAGCTTGCACTTCTGGGGCTTTCTGTCACTGGGGAATTGTAGCCTAGGCTCCACTGGTTGAACAGAGGCAGTGTATCTGGTTCATGAAGCATTGCTTCATCATATTTGTCCCCTGAAGTAAGGAAGTAGGTATCATTGTACTGAGTTTTGCACACAGGGAAACCGTAGCACAGGAAAAGTGACTTGCCTACATCTACAGAGGAGTCAGTTTCAGAGCCAGGACTAAACCCAAGTTCTGTGCTTGAACTTAGAGCGGGTGGAAAAATTTTTGACAAAGCCTATTTCCATCACAATGCCAGTCTGTCGACAAAAGGTTTTGGTGAGTTTTTTGTTTTGAAAACTTTGGATTTTTTTTTTAAGTTTTGACATTTTCTGAACAAAAAGTCTATTTTTAAAATTCAAAATGACTTCTCCTTTTCAAATGTAAGTTAACTTAAGTAAAAACAAATTAAAAAGTTGAAATTGAAATGAAACATTTAGGTATTATCAAAAAACGTTGTGATTGATCCAAACCCACGTGTGATAATTAGTTCATTAAAAGTTTTGAGATTTTGACTTTTTGTCCCAATTAGGAGATAAAATTCAAAATCTGGAATACCTCCCTGCGAATACCTTTCCCACCCAGCTCTACCTGAACCACTGGACAAACACATCAGACCACACTTCAAGGACCATCTTTTTATTCTGTGTTTGTATAATGGCTAGCACACTGGGGTCTTGGTCCATGTCTGAGATTCCTAGGACCTATGGCAGTACAAATAATTACTAATACTGAATGGTAGGAGTCCTTACTCCCTTTATGGGAAACCTCCCTCTACAGGGGTAGTAGCATCATTCCTGCAAAGTCTCCTGGTAGCTGACTCATACTTACAGGACTTTACATATACTCCCAGCTGAGCACACTTACTCTGGTAAAGTGGGTAACTCTATTAGAAGGAAAATTGGAAGTGGGGAAAGAGCATTTAAGAAATGCCAGGATTCACTTGAACAAGTTATTATTCAGCTTTTCTTATTATCTAATTTAGCTATATACTTTAGCTTTGAAATTTGCTAGTTTAATAATGACATTGGGAGTATTAATTAAATCTGTGCAAAAAGGTAAAACCTCTCAATAGCTCTCATGCTATATATTTACTGCCTGTAGTGTGATACCGATGAATATAGATACTGTAGTAATAAAGCTATATACACTGTCGGTCTTGTAGTCTCAGTCTTTGAGAAAGCATGTCTGTTTCTAAGGGTGCACTAAGCCTGTGGCTTGCTATTTTGGATGCCTCCTTCTAGGAAGTGATTCAAAAACTAAACATTTGTAAAATGATCTTGCAGACCATCTGGTTCTTGCATGTTTGAAAAGCTACATTCAGCAGGGCGGATCAGACAAGAAAGTCAGCGACAAACCTTCATTGTTCTGAGTTTTAAAATAAACTTCTTGTGGCTAAAATGTAAAGTGTTAGCTCTTTAAGAAGGCATGCTGTCAGTCCAGTGCACTGCACTTGGTCAGTCAAACTGTGATTAGTGGCAGCACGATGGTTTACAATTTGAAAGAGACATAAAATGCTAATATTTCTTCTGCTAATACCCAGATCATATCCACGCAGAATATATACCAACTTAGTCCCTGCTCCTACAAACATCTGTGCATGCAAGTGTATTACTTTGCTCACATAATTGGTCTGACATAATGAGGCTACTCACTTGAGTAAAGTTGTGCACATATGTGGTTGTGGAACCCATTGGTCTCACTCTGTATCCAGTCCACATGGGTTCTGAGTCTGTTGCAGCCCCTGCTATGCATCCCAGTGTCTAGTTCAGGCTCGTGGACATTTTACGTTATCATTTCTGGAGGCTCCCGGTTCAGTCCCTAGTGCTGGCCAATATGGCAGCCATCACGTAAGTGAAAGCTCATTTGGGATTTGAACTGCTGTAGACCTCAGACGTGTGGATGATGCTTCCTCTGTCCAGAGGAAGTATGTAACGCACTTGACAGGATGTGTTATGCCTCTCTTCTGTGCCTGATTCACAGAGGATATGCATCTCTTACAGCTCCTAGCTCAAGCCTGGTTCTTTATCTCAAGCTGTAGAGACTCCGTCTTTCAGCTCTGGAGGTCCCTGGTTTAATCCTGGGTATGTTGGCTAAGATGATAGCTGACACATTTGCGGGATCTGATGCCTTAGGCTATGTCTATAAATGAATAAAATGATTTGGCTATTATGAAATATCAGACTGATGGTACAAACCATCAAGGAAAGTTGCGATTTTAGATCTTTGTTTGTGTACCGCCACAAAGTATGGACATTGACTGTGGTTGATGATTTGCAAGAGATATTTGGCCTGATTCTGATCCCTCCCTGTTTTCTCTTCATTGTAACACCTTTGGCTTGATTGGAGTACCCCTGATTTCAAGTGCGTATGTATAAGGGAGATCAGAATCAGGTCACAAAGATTGTGAAGTATAAAGTAACATGGGATTATTATTTTTTCAGCTGTTTTGTGGATTAGACACTAGAAAAGGCTTTAGAATACTATAACTAGCTGAAAATAAAGAAGGAGTTTTGCAAAATGTCATTGCCCAAGTTGGACTTTGTCCACTAACATTCATGCGCTTGCAAAAAATACAATGGAATTTTTATAAATAAATTTTTTCATAGAGCTGCTATTACTATTTTTCAATCCCATACCAAAGACACTATCTGCATTCACAAGTTATCAAAATCACCTTACAATTTGCTTAGCTAAGTTCACAGCATGCATAGTTTAAGAATCACAAAGTGCTTGATTTTAAAGTTACTATAAGACCTGAATATGTCCTCTCTGTATTTTTGGTCATTTCCTAGATAGAATTCAATGCAGTCTAGAGCTTAGTGAGTTTGCGGAAGCCCATCTTTTAGAAGAGAGGGATTTACAGCGGTAAGAAAAGTGAACCATGTGTAAGAGGGCAGTTTGTTTCAGCCAAGATCTCTGCAGGTTGCATTTTCTTGAGCCAGGATATTTCTATAGGATTCCATGCCCTCTGGCAACAGTTCGTTATCAATAAAACATTGGGTTAGATTCTCCTTTGGTGTGGTTTCGTTGAAGACAATGGAAGTGTGCTGATGTACACCAGTTGAGGATCTGGCCCACTGTATGTTTGCGGGGGATGGGGTGGGTGAATAATCCCTAGTATGAGCTAGTATGAGTCAATGTTTGTAGGTTGGCTTGGATAAAATTACCACTGATTTGAGCTTTCACCCGTCCCGCATCAATCCAAATCTTGGCCCAAACCCTGATGCACTTACTGAAAGAATCAAGCTTTACTTAAGCAAAACTACCATTGAAAGCACTAAACTGAGAAAGAACCGTGAAGAAGGGACTCAGGTTTTCAGGATTTAGCTCATAAACCCTGATGCAATGACCAGTAAAGTCAAAGGGAGTCTTATTCAAGTGACTATTGAATCATACCTTTGCTTGAGGTTCAAGAAGCTCTGGCAAACTATTTATGCCTCTCTGTTTATTTTAGTGTGTTGCCAGCCTCTTCGCTTTCTGATCTCTCATTCTGGCACTGCTAGAGTAAGGACGTTCTATTGTGGGGATTTAATTTATTCTAACATTTTTTCACGGTGTGGCAGAGTGCAGAGGCTTTACTTGGTTTCCAGCAAGCAGAGAGTTATTTCACTGCTCAGACTCTATGCAGAAGTTCTGTGCTGATGGGACTGAGAACTGAAAGTTCCAGTGTTTACTCAAAAGGATCCTAGGAAATGCTACAAAAACAGCCACTGGATGTTAAGGATGGAAGGAAGGAAGACCTTTGAAGGAGGGAGAGTGGCATGCCCAGTGGCTAAAAAAAATAGAACCTGAGGGCTTATATCCCTTCAAGGCATAATCCAATTTCTAACTAATTGGGGATAGAAGAAACTTTCCCTAGGCGCAGGCTATCCATACCTATGTATGAGAGGGGCCGGGGAAGGAATGGCGTCCCTCCAAAGTTGCTGCTATCGGCTTCTGTGAAAGGCAAGATTCTGGGCTAGATGGACAATTGGTTTCACCCAGTATAGCAATTCCTATATTCCAAAATCAAACCAGGTTCATTAGTATAATTCCCAGAGAAGTCACCTGATATACATGACTGATTTGCTGAGCCTACCTACCCCTTTATGGTCAGGAAAGTCACCATCAACTCAGCAGAAGTAATTCTTTACTGACTTCTCAAAGAGAAATATTGACAGACTCCCTATGTTAGTTGAACTCTCAAGAAAATAGGGAAGAAAACACAAGGACCAAAGCATTGTCCCTGTGCCTGTCTGATCATTGCATTGTATTTTATTTTACAGAATAATTATACCCATTTTGTAGAAGGGGAACATGTTTTCCCCTCTGGTTGTTGTGTCGGAGCAGAAGCTTAAACCCAATCTTGATCCCAGCAAACCTGTGGGAAAGGGCACAAACCCATTCAACCCGAACCTGCTGATGGGTTTGCAATGAGAGTCAGTCAATCGGAACCTAGGTACATTCAAACTTCAGGGCCTGTGAACATATGCAAACGGGCCCTGACAAAAAAACCCAGCAATTCAGAAATCTTTTTCAATTTGAGCATGGAAAGGTTAGTTTTTCAGTAGAATGCCCAGTGCTAAAACTTTGCAAGTTATTGAATAGCAGAAGCATTGGGTGGTCTCCTGAAGTTGCCAGATTTCTAGTCCACCCATAGTTTTCTGGCCCAAACATTACCTTTGAAATATGTGGACTGCCTCAGGCTGCAGATTCAAATGCCAGCAGGTGCAATTCTGTCCTTTATTCTTTTGTGAAAGATCAACTCAGTTCAATTCAGTTCAGTTCAATCAACTCAGTTTACTCTTTAGGACAAAACCTTGATTCAGTCCTTTCTAGGCTACATGGATATCAAAGATCTCATGACACTTTTCCTAAGTCTAGGAGTTTGCTGTGGACCAATTGTCCTCCAGCACTGCAGACTGCCCCATTGATTTGTATCTGTTGGTTGCCACCCATACCTCAGACATGGCTTCATTTCACTGATGTTATATGAAGAACTTGCAACCCTTCTGGATGATAGAAAAATGGAGTGTTCCACAGATGCGCAGATCATTTTGGATAAGCCTCAGGTGATCATCTGAATATTGGGCGGGTGCTGAGCAGAAACCTTTGAGGATCACAGATGTCCTTCCTTGATCTTCACAATTTCTTTCATGTCCACCTCCTGCTCTATGGTCCAGTAACTTCCCCTGTCATTCTCAGCCATAGGATGCCTCTTCGCTACCTTCTTCTCCTCCCGTGCCCCCTCCCATGGCACCAGGGACAGAACAGAGCAGTCACTGTTAAGAGAGAGAGAAGAAACACTACGGAAATGTGATTCACCACCCACACTTACATATCTGTTCTTCCTTTCTTTAGATAAGCAAGACTTTAACTATAACCATAGCATAGATACACGCCATAATATTTATTATCTAATTTAAATTCTCATTATATTCTATATTAAAGAATGAAGACTTTGACAAAGGGCCTGAACTAATCGCTAATTATGCTATTTTGCAATCTTTTTACAATTTTGTTCAAGGATTAAAAAATCTGCTCATTATTCGTTCCTCTTGTTGGCAGCCTCAACACAGGATCTCTGCTCTTGTGCTTAAGGCACAGGACTGGGCCTCAGGAGAGTGCTGGTCAGCTGGCTCTGCTACAGATTGTTCATGTGAACTTTGTCATGTCACTTACAGCAGGGTTTTCAATTGTTCCTAAGTCCTAGGAGGCAGAAGCATTTTAGGCACCAGGTGGACCACATTTGTAAAGGTATTTAGGTACCTAATTTCTATTGGTTTTGCTAAGAGTTAGACTTTAAATGCCTTTAGAAATTTGCCTCCCTCAAGTGCCTAAGTCCCATTTGAAAATGAACTTAAGCACCTAAGTTCCTTAGGCATGTTTAGAAAAAGTTACTCTTGATATCTCTGTGCCTGTTTCCCATCTGTAAAATGGGGAATAACAATACTTCCTTTTCTCTATCCATTGTTGGGCATTTCTAGTTAATTTGGAAACTCTTCAGAGTAAGGACTGTCTCTTACTATATGTCTGTACTATGCCTACCGCAATGGAGCTTTGATTCTGGCTTAGGCCTCGAGGTGCAAGTAATCACTAATTAATTACTGAATGGGCCATGAGGATGGGCGTGACTCTTTTACACCTATGTCTGGGTCAGAATTGAAGGGCATTGCAGGATAAGGTAATGACAGCCTTCCATTTCCAGTGCTGTGCTGTATCTGTTCTGTGAATACACTGGAGGTTTCAGTCTGCCTCCTGTTTCCAAGCCAGCAACTTCTACCAAGATTTAAAAACTATGAAAAAGAAATCAAACCAATAAAAATACACTTGTGGCTCCTGGGAACAAAATCCTCATTGGAATGCTCTCTGGACCTTCCTTGTGGTTTCTCTGGGGACCTCTGAGCTAGTTTCAAAACTGTCAGCTGTTCAGAGTAGAGCAGTGAGACGGTCTTTCACTCTGGTTGTCCTGTGAGGCACCCTTGCTGCTTGTTTCTTTTCATGTACTGTGTGCCAATGACCAACACCGGGGGCGTCCTTGTCTGACCATCCTGAGGATAAATGAAGCACAAATCAAGTGTGCTCACGGATGAACACAAGGAGCAACAAAGACAGGCTCGAGATGGTGGATCCACCCCAGTAGCCAAACTCAGGCCACTGCAGAAGGAACTGTTTTGAGAACAGAAGTGTTGGTATGATCAGAAAGCCACTGAGATTCTATCATGAGGAACTATACACAAATGCTCAGTGGGAGGCAGCATTCTGAACACAGAATGCTGCAGCAACACAGGCCACATGAATGCATCAAACATGTCTTCCAGTCACTCTGCTGATTCTCCCAGAACATCATGTCATTGTCTTGATCTTCAGGGTGCTCTGTGATGCAGGCTCAGGCTATGTAAACCATCCCATGGAGCTCTGGGATGAGGACCAAAGTTGACAACCCCATACCGCAAGCACAGTGCTACTCTCCGCCACAGTGGTAAAGCTTGTGGTTGCAGGAGACAGAGCCTTCTTGGGGACTGGCCCAAGACACTGGAACATTGCTCCCACAAGAGCTAAGAACCATCACAAATCTCCATTCTAAGCACACATCTTCAGCATGCTTACACTAAGGAAAAACATGGCCACCGACTTTTAAAAACAAAAACCCACCCATGATTTTCCTAGTGTGGGGAGCATGGGGGAGAAGAGAGACCCAGGTGTGCTAAATGCACATCACTTAATACAACGCGGGAAGGCGCTCGTATACCACAATGATGGAGGCAGTATAAGAATTGGAACAGAATGGAAGAAAAGAAAAAAGTCTTTTCATCTGCTTCTGGGTAGAGGTTGTCTATTCCAATCTGCATCTGAAAGGTCACTATTTGAATCTGTTATTCACTAGCTGTATTTGCGATGGCTGTTGTTTTAGGTTTCTATTATGTTTAATTTGCATAAAACAAACACACGTACCCTTTTTATACAATGGGAACATATCGCAGTAGGTAACTACTGGACTAAATGAATCCTGCTCCCTGCCTAGTGACAACAGTATAACCATTTGTAACCCTGACTCCTGTCATATGAAGTGCACTTACTAGCACTCCTGTGTGTCTCACCCTTATTACATGGTATATTAAGGATGGTGAAATTGGGCCCACACTATTATGGAGCAAAGTAGAAAACACAACACCCAACACTAAGTATAATAACGTAATAGGATAAGTGAGAGAGTGAAGCAGCAGGATGTAATAGATTCCTTAGATACTTCAGTGATGGGGCCCGTATATTTACCTAGATAACAGAAAGCAGGAAAACGAGGGCACATGGACACTGTAATGCTCCAGGAGGTAGGTGTGGGTGAACTGTGGATGCAGCAATGTGGGACACTATAGAAAAAATAATAATATCCTGGGTTTAGCACTATTCATCCTGCAGTACCAGACCCCTAGGTGCTTTATACACCTCATAACATAGTGCTTTCCCCTAGCTATCATCTTTCCTAATATGTTTTCCCTTTGTGCGATATAAACATCATCTCTGGACAGTGCTTTGTGCTTTGTTACACCTGGAATGAAGGGAAGATTAGCATCATCTCCAGTTTAGTTTAAATGTCCCCTCTCCACCCACCATCATTGAAATGAAGCCATAGCAGGGATAGAGGCGTGTGCATGATTTACCAAGGAGCAGCAATGGTCTGTGACATTTGGGAATGGAGCCAGCAGGGGATAAAGCGGAACGGATGATACCGAGCGGGGGTCTGAGGATGCTGTGTGCAGGGGAGCATACGCGCGTGTTGATCAGCCAGGCCTTATCTGGCCTCTGAACAAAACCACTCCAAATGTCTTCTCCTTTGAGAAATTTTTAGGATATATTGGGTCCCCTATATGCTCAGAGGGGGCCCTCCCCACTTGGATTTGCCTCTGCCATGGCATTGGTCATCTCTGTGGCAGTGTTCCTGTATGCTGTGCCGAGGCCTCTGCCAGGACGGGATGCCTCGCAATGAGGAAGGGCAACATGAGCTGTTGAAGTGAGGCCCCATCACTCGGGCACTAAGGCAACCCTCTTTACGGGAGGAGAAGGAGATGAATCTGTATTTCTACAGAGCCGGAGAGTGAGAACTGGTGACCTAGGACTGCCCTACATTTCATGGTTGGGATGTCCCCGGTCTAGTCCATTATGGGATGTCCCCCTTCACCACCAAATGGAGTGACTGGGAAGAAACCCCACGGGGGAAACCATGTCAGCGCTCTGCCTGCTTCCTGCCCCATTGGCACATCCCACTCCAGCAGCAGACAGAGGCAGTATGACTTCCCACATGGAGTTGTCGTCATTCTGAGCAGTATAGCTTTGGCAAGAGGCTTTGCATTGAACTGCATACTTCCTCAGGCAAGTTCAGACCATTTTCTTGCCAGCCCATAGCAGGTTTAACGTTGGTTTTCCATACCCTCCTTTGAAGAATGCTGTTCTTATTTTCATGGTCTTTTTGCAGCTCCAAGTCTGGATTGCTTAGTTCAGATAGGGATGCTCTTGGCCACTAAGCCTCTCTTACAGTTTTACCAGTTTAGTTTAACTGTCAGTGGAAATGGACGCTTATCTTATTTGCTGACTTGGATTGAGAAAGGTGACATCTCATATATTCTCCCACTGTGAAGTGAGAGTCATGTATTCTTTTCTGCTAGCACAATGACTCAGATATTCTTTTCCTCTGTGGTGCTTAGGATCAGGTTAAATGAACCATTTAGATGAGTTGGAGATAAAGGCCCAGATACAGAGGTGATGTGTAATGTGCCGTTACATCATTTCTCTTTGACTCAGGCGGCCTTACATTGAGTTAGACTCTCTTACACCCACCTACAACCACTTACTGATATCAAAGGGGACCGAGCTGGCTTCAGTTACAGTGAGGAGCTCAAAGAAGAAGCAAGAAGTGCAAGTTAAAATAGCTGTCGCCCTTATTTAACGTACACCTTCCTGCTGATTGCTTTTCATGCTATAGTCTTCTCTCCTCACCCCACCCTAGCATGCGACTGTGGCCTGCTCTACAGTACATGGTTAGGTTGACGTAAGCTATCTTGTGTCGACCTAGCTGGGGAAGTGTCTTCACTTAAATTTGGCTCCTGCTGACATAAGTGCCTCCTGCGCTGGTTTAGTAATACCATCTCCTCGAGTGGAGAAGAGTCGCGCTCGATGTAATTAGACCAACGGGTGTCAGTTTAACTACCGTGTTGCATATGTCGACTGTTACTGGCTTTCAGGAATCGTCCTCACAATGTCTGTGACAAAGCTCCAAGTCTGTATTTGTGGGTCCTGCGCTTCCTGGCAGATTTAGGGGCCTCAGAAACTCATCTAGGCCCCAGAGTGACCTCCCTTTCTCAGTATAATTGGCAAGAGTCACCACCTAGTGAGTTGTCTTCATCACAGGCCAGTATGGAAGATGGAAAAAGGGGGGAGCCCAGGCCCGCCCTCTACTCTGGACTCCAGCCCAGGGACCCTAATAGTATCAGCTAAGATGGCTGACCTTTTAGGCACAAAACACAATACAATTCCCTGGGCTACTTCCCCACAGCAGTCCCTGCTTCTTCAAACTCCACTTCACCCTTACCTCAGGGCCTCCTTCCTTCAGTATGATATGTTGTCCACCACTCAGTCTCACCAACAGCATAACTTCCTTCCACAGCTCCTGACACCCACACCCACCTGACTAACTGGGAGGTTTTTATCTGGTTTCAGCCAGTCCCTGATTGGCTTCAGGTGTCCCAATTAGGCTAGCTGTTTCTACTCCTTTCTAGAAGGTTCTTAATTGGCCCCAGGTGTCTTGATGGGCCTGGAGTAGCCTTTGTGTGGCTATCCAGGGAACAAGGACCTGCACATCCTGAGACTAATATACCTGCCTTCCAGCACTCTCCTATATCCTTCTGGTCTGACTCCGTCACAGTCCTATAGTGGCAATGCAATCAGTACAAGTGCTCCTGTTGTGGACGCACACTGCCAGCACAAGGAGTCAAGCATGTGCATACACAAGCGATGTAATAATTGTGCTGGCTGCATGCTGACATAAGTTAGGGCAACATAATTTTGTAATGTATACATGGCCTTAGTCACACACGCTCAGAAGGCCAAATTCCTTTTCTTTTGTTATAAGATTTTGGCGTGAGATTATTTATTATGGGCCAGATTCTCAATTGAGATAAATGGTCATAATGCCATTTAAATCAATGGAGCTATGCCAGTTTACACCATCTGGTCCTGTAATTGTTAAATGAACATTATTAGGGATGGAGGAAATTTAGCGTGTGTGTGTGTAAGATCCAAGATGTCATTAAACCCTTAGTTTGTTTTAAAGGGGATTTGAGACTAACCAGCCCATGCTAAAAAAAAAAGTGTTTTCCCTGTGTTTTGGGGGATAGAGGAGGGACAGGAGAGAAGACCTTTAGACTAAAAAGGGTAAAGGACCATACTTTGATCTCAGTTGCACCCGAATATTAATCCATTACAGTAAATGGAGTTCCTCCTAGTTGAAACCAGTGCAAACGACATCCGAATTTGCCCCTGAAATTCTAAATGATTCCTTAAAAAAATCTCAGAAGAGAAGTGCCACCATCCAGAACATTATCTGTATTTCTAAGTCTGAGTTGGGTGGAACTGTATTGGGGCTGTTAAACTCCAGTTTGCTCTTTATTTGTTAATCCATTCCCTTCAAACTGTGTTATTATGTCAGGGTCCGGAATTTGTCTAGGGTTGATATATAGACTTAAATGATACTACTTGCGTTTGTGTTGAATAAGTGTCCGAAGGAAATGGATAATAAAATTCACACCATAGTTCAAAGAATTGTGAAGATGGAGAAATCTGTTGAACATATTCAGAAAGATGCATACACAGTGCAGATTTCAATAATAGAACAGGGGATGTTTTCAAAAAAGAAAGAAAGAAAGAAAGAAAGAAAGAGAGAGCGAATGAAACTTCTAAAAATTGATATAGTTCTTTATTTGGAGAAAGTATAATGTTATACAGGAAAACAGAATTAAAAAAAAAATCCCATGGTAAGAAACTTAGAAATTTTAGAAGTGAAGGAAGCTTACAAAGGACACACAATCCCTTTATAAATTTCTCAAGTTTATTAGGGGAAAAAATCAATTTTAATCTTATTTCAACCTACACAAATAGAATAATCTTGCTCGCTTAAAAATGGTCAAAAAGTTGTACATTTGCTCTTTCTTCCCTGAGGAACATGCACAGAATTTGAATCCAAATTAAGGAGAACTCTATCCTTTATTAAGGACAGCACCACTCCAAAGATGTAAATTTGAGGGTTTAAAATCAGAATTTATTAGATGTGAGAGCAGAACTAACTTTATTTTCCCCTTGCCAACTTCAGAATTATTAGAGGTAGAAATAAGTATGCTATTTTATATTATGTTGATACAACACATTGGTTGAGTGCCAGGTACTTGTCTCCCAAGGATTAAGAGGATGATATTTTATAGAAATTCATACTTACCTGAGTTTTAGTTGATCTTAGTCAAATTATTTGTTAATGAACTGGGTTACACAATGTAACACTGCTACTAATATAATAACATTTTAGGTGTTTATATGGCCACAATCAATGTAATGCCTGAGCATCTTAGAATCTTTAGTGTATTTATTCTCTATGAGGCAGGACAGCCCCTTTTATGGGTGGGAAACTGAGGCACAGAGAGTCTAAGGGCCAGATTTTTAAAGGTATTTTAATACAAATACCATTAAAAATCTGAACCTAAGAGCTTTCCCAGGGTCATATATGATGTTCATGGCAGAGCAAGGACTTGAATCCAGGTGTTCCATGTTTTGGGCTTGTGCCCTAATCACATCCTTCCTCTCTGCTAGGCTTTGCTGCATAGAATAATAGAAATATAGGACTGGAAGGGACCCTGATAAGTCATCTAGTGCAGCCACCTGCACTGAGGCAAGACTCAGTGTTATCTAGACCATCCCTGGCAGAAGCTTGTTCTTAAAAACCTCTAGTGACAGAGATTGTACAACTCCCTAGGTAATTTGTTCCAGTGCTTAACTATTCTTATTGTTAGAAAGTTATTCCTAATGGCTAACCTAAATTTCTCTTGCTGCAATTTAAGCCCATTACTTCTTGTCCTGTCCTCAGTGGATAAGGAGAAGAATTGATCCCTCGCCTCTTTATAACAACCTTTTACATACTTGAAGACTCTTACCATGTCCCCAGACAAACCCAATTTTTTCAATCATTCCTTGTAGGTTATGTTTTCTAGACCTTTTATTGTTTTTGTTGCTCTCCTCTGGACTTTTTCCAGTTGTCCACATCTTTCATAAAGTGTGGTGCCCAGAACTTCAGTGCTAAGTAGAATGGAAGAATTACTTCTCATGTCTTGCATGCAGTACTCCTGCTAATACATCCCAGAATGATGCTTGGGATTTTTTTTGTAACAAACAGTATTACATTGTTGACTCATAAATTTGTGATCCACTATAACCCCCAGATTCTTTTCTGCAGTACTCCTTCCTAGGCAGTCATTTCCCATTTGTATGTGTGCAACTCATGAGTCCTTCCTAAGTGGAGTGTGTTGCATTTGTTCTTACTGAATTTTATCCTATTTATTACAGACCATTTCTCCAGTTTGTCCAGATCATTTTGAATTCTAATCCTGTCCACCAAAGCACTTGCAACTCATCCCAGCTTGGTATCATCTGCACACTTTTATAAGCGTACTCTCTGTGCTGTTATCCAAATCATTTATGAAGATATTGAATAGAACCAGACCCAGGACAGTGCCCTGTGGACCCCCAAGTGATCTGTGCATAGGTAAGAGGAGTTTCAGCAGGTGGAATGTGATTCCAGCCAGAGTTGGAAGTAGGGACCACTAGCAGCCCTCTTTTTGTGGCGAAAACGCCATGGGATATTTAGTGCACAAGGGATCTTGGTTTTAGATCTCATCCAAAAGATGGATAACAAACAGCCGTGTTCAAACCTGCGTCGTGCCTGCTTAGAGCTTGAAAAGGCATTTTACTGCAATGGGGGGCTGGGGGGGGGGGGGGTTGAGTGTCAATGTGTCACATGACAAGCTTCAATCAGATTTTAGGCTGCAGTGGGCTGAGCCCAGAGACCATTTTAACTGCATTTACACTGATTTGCTTCTTATAAGAGATGCTGGCTACTTAGCATTATTGATTCCTCTTGACTTATTGGGTGCATTAGTTGCCGTTGACCCTGGTATCCTGTTGGAACAGCCTGGTGCCTCACGTGCTGCTGTCTGGCTTTGTCCTTGCTCTGAGTCAATTCCTGTTTTACTCAGCAGATGTCTTTTGTTCTTCTCAGAAAGGAATTGCTCATCCAATTGCTCTGAGGTTTTACAGGGTGTGACCCCGTCAGACTTGTATTTTTGATCCCATACTCCCCTATAGGCCAGACTGTCTCCATATCCCACCGCTCCTCCGGTCAATATTACTGCTTCTGCATAAGCCAGAAGGAGCCAACGAGTTGGAGGGATCATTCCTGGAATCAACGTAGTTCTTTTCCAAAATGAAGCAAGGGAATGGATTAAAAATGACTGAAAGGCCCTGTCTAGGGTAAATCAGTGTGACCCCATCACTGATTTCCATGGAGCTATGCTGATTTACACCAGCTAAAGACCCGGCCCTCAATGCAGGAGATTTATGTGGGACTTCAGTGGTACCCTAGCCATCCGAAGGCCCTCTGACCAGGGCTTAATTTCAGCCTATTTAGCTTCAAAAAGCTGCAGAATTCAATATCTTCTTCTAATGCCTATATGGAGGTAAGAACTAGGGTTTTGTCTTGGATTCTAAGATTTTTTCATTATAGGCCCCAGCTGCAAATTTCCTAGTGTGCATAAAACTTTCACATAGTTTGAAGAGGGAGTGATGGCGGGGCGTGGAGGGGGGGTTTATATCTAGGGTTTTGGTTTTACCCCTGGTAGAGATGGGATCTGTCTGTGTCACAAGCTGAATGTCCCCAAAGGTCAGGTGCATTTGGGTCCAGGGTCCTTGATCATTTCAGAGGCATGTGTTCGTCACATTATGTAACTGCAAATGTTTCTGCTCAACAGCTTCCGTATGCTTGATTTTTTATTTTGTTTTAAATTGCAAACATAAAAATGCAATAAGGTCTGATTCTTCTGTAGGTGCTCCTGATTTGCAGCTGTGCAGGTGAAATCAGAAGCAGACCAAGTCTAGTCAGTTTCATTATCTTCCAGTTGTATTATTCCTTTTCTGACTTGCTATCCCTTTGGCTCAGTAACAGAATATTGTGTTTCATTAAAATCTTACTTGTCCTACATAAACCACCATAAATTACTATGTTATCACCTTCCACTACTGACTGCATCTTTGTTCATATGAAACCGGGAGTTTTGGAATATATGGGGAGTTTTGGAATATATATTCCATACCATGCCTAACTTTTTATATATAATCCTAATATTATATATATAATGATTTTGCCAATGTGGGGTAGAGTGGTAAATTAAAAAAAAAGATTTACTAAAAGGAAACTGATTCTGGTGGTAAACTAACATACCTGTCATTACTACAGAGGCACTCCCTCTGCTGGCTGTATATGGAATTGACTACTAATAAAAGTGTTTCAGACAATAGGACTATATCAAGTCCCGTTGAAGTGTTTCACTTTTATTTTCCTGATGAAAAGTCTGATTTTAATCTTACTTTACACCAAAATTACACCATCATAATTCTATTGTCTTGAGCACAGTTACTCTTTCTTTGCATGGGCCTAAGTCAGCGGCATCAGACCGCCATATTTTAAACCTCACTTGCAGCACGTCTTGCAACACAGACAACAGGTCTATTGATCCTCCATTGCCTGGTGCTTTGTGTCTCATTTTCACCTACGCAAATTAGGGGTCAAATGCTGCCATTCTAATTTGGTAGCGTTTCAGATTCACTTTGTTCAGGTGAAAAGGAGGGCGAGGCGGAAGATTGTTTAGGATCAGCCCCAGTGTGCCTGCAGGACCTGTTGTGTGGGGTGCAAATGGAAGAAGGGGAAGGTACGGAATGCTCATCTGGGGGAAGGAGGGGCTGAGTCACCTGTCATTTACACTGGTGTGAATCGGGAGTAACTCTGCTGAAGCCCCATGCGATTTGTGAAACTGGCAGACTCAGACCCTGGGAGCGGAAAGCAAACCCAAGACGCCAATTCCATTCCAGATCGGAACTTTTTCCAAAATTTTGTGGGTTCAGGTATGGCACAGTTACCGTGGCTCAAAATGGAGATAGGGGTCACCAGCCAAGTTCACAGCAGACTTCGGACTTCATTTTCCAGGATTTGAGTCTAACCATAAATGCAATTGAGCTGGAGATATGTTGCTGTCTAGTTGTCTAACATCTGCGTTATTGCCCCAGAGCTTTCTTCTTCCTTTGGCAGCAGTAATCACTCTGGAACTGGTTCCCTCCACCAGGCCTGGTACGGGAGGTGGGGCGGTATTGTGGGAATGCATTTAGCTACAAACTGGGTGCGATCATGGTGGAGTTGGGACTGGGGAGTGCAGCTTCCCCTTCTTTGTTAAAAGCACAGGGAGAGCTCCCAGTGTTTGGTGTAAAGAGCTCCCAAACTTAGGTTTGGGTCATCCCTGCGCCCCTACAGTTCTCCATCTTCCTTGGCTGGGGTGATGAGAGCACCTCCTGCTGTTTCAATCTACATCAGCCCCGGGTGCAAATTGAGGCTGAAATTTAAAAAAATGGGGTCAAACCCAACATTGTCTACAGGAAATTGAGGCTGGGAGCTGCTGGGATACTAGGAGGGAACACACCCTGTACTTACCAGAGCCCGGAGGTTGTTGATCCGTACAGAGGCCATGGAAGCGGGGAGAAGTTTCCCTTCCTATCCTTGCCTCTCAGCGCCTGTAGAAGGGCCAGGCAAAATCATAGCCTTTAATCTTGTGTCAGCAAGGGAGAGATGTGTCTATATAATGTCAGAGTGGGAGGAGCCATCTATTAAGCTATGCACTGTGAAATTTAAATGATGCCAAGGAACCCAGAGAATGGGAGGATGCTTTGTCTTATGAATCTGTATAAATATTAAACCTGTCTTTGGGCAGAATGAAGTGGCCACATGTGCCAATGGTGAGGCACTTGCTTGGAATTCAGAAGACGGGTTCTTTTATTGGCTCTGACATGCTCCAAGGCTTTGCTTAAGTCACTTTCCCCCTCTATATCGCTCTTTCCCTGCTCATCCTTTGTGCCTGTCTTGACTATTTGGATTGCAAGCTCTTTGGAACAGGCACTTTGTCTTGCTATGTATTTTATGTATGTACAGTGCCTAGCGCAATGAGGCCCTGATCGCAGTTGGGGCATCTAGGCATGATTATAAATGTAGATAATAATAACGCAACCTGCCAGTTACTGAATGTGTTGGCATTGAATCATCGACCCCCTTTGCTAAAAGAAAGAGGCTGAGCCACTAGGGGAGTGTTGTGAAAAGAGAGAACAATCTGAATATATGTGTGGAGATTTCTGATTGAAACCTCAGGCTGTCTCATAACGGATCCATCTTCCTTTCAGGTAGAAAGTTTCCAAAGAATAATAAATCTATTCCAGGTCTGAACTGAATGCAAAATTGATGAGACTGCAGGAACCTCCAGAAATCTCTTTGTGTGTGTGTGTGTGTGTGCGCGCGCCTGCCTGCATGCCATCCGCAGCACAGCTGAGAAGTCTGTGTGTGCAATGCATATTTGTTCCCTCGCTCTTCTGCTTTCTCCTGCACCTGCCTGCGGATGCCACAGAAAATTGATTTTTATTAAACTGAAAAGGTGAACCATGGCGCTAGGCAGTTCGGAGCCATCTGTCTTGTCAGGACCGTAGTTGCAGGGTAGCTGCAGAAGGTGGTTACTTAGAATTATTCATTAATAAAGAGACAGCCAAACTCCAGCCAAATAGCCATCCTTCTGTGTGCAGGCGAAAAAAAACAACTTTATTTTTCTACAAGAATTAGGCAGTGAATCTGGGCTTTCACTCACACGGATTGAAATCTGAGCAAATGATACCTCCAACCACATATTTATGAAAGGCCTGACACTGCAAAGGTGCTGAGGGCCTCCCGAGAGGGACTGAGTACCTGCAGTTCTCATTGACTTGAGCAAGAATTATGGGTGCTTGGTACCACTGAAAATCAGACTAGAAATGGATTAAAAGAATTCAGATCCTGATCTGTGACCTAGCCCCTTTGTGGAGCCCTTGTCTCCCAAAGGGGCTGGAAATCAGCTGGATCTCAATACATGGAGAGTCCCCTGGCATAGCCAGCTCCTATGCTGCTGCCACCGCCCCTAGCATTACCAGCCAGCATGTATCAGAATAACATGGTGCTGGGGCTGGGTTGGAGCTGGACCCAGACTCAAGGAGCCACAACTAACTGTGCCACATAGAAGCTTGATGCAGTTGAGAATCTAGCCCTTAAAAATCCCCCACCGTATCAAGCAGAGTATGAAGGATACTTCAGGCAAAAAATAGGAGGTTGCCCGTGGTACAAGGACAGAGTTAAGGTGTTTTGGGTGACTTTAACTGTTCATGCTTTTCAGCACATGTATGTTTAGTAATATAGCCCGGGTTTCCAGGTATTTATATTTATCCTTTGTTTCATCTCACTTAAGTTCCCTTTGCTTAGCTGTTTGACTTTCTCTGGTTTTAAACCGACTCCTCTTTATCATTCATTTTTATGCTACTTTTCTTTTCAGGTTGCATTGGAATATAGAGCCAGATTGTCAGCTGCAATAAACTAGCATAACTACACTGAAGGCAAGGAAACTTCAGGTTTACACCAGTCGAGGATCTCGCTGATAGTTTTACCCCCCTCAATCACGAAAAGGTGGGCTATCCTTCTATTTTTCCCAGGAACCTTCTCTGTACTTTGGTTTGCTGAGGAGCTTTGACTTCCAGGCTATAAACTGTACTGTTTGGATTTCAAAGTGGGAGAGACTGCACCTTCCTTTATTATTTCAATATTGTATCATGCTGAAGGCCTCTGTCTTGAGATCATGTCAGAGATTACAAAGCCCCCAGAACCCTTTTCTGTCCCTGAAGAATCAATCAACCTAAACTAATACTTTAACGATTACTTTTTCTACCAAGGAAACAAATTCGGGCATATACACACACACATCCACCCCACCCCTCAAAAAAAGAGACAGAAAAGAAAAAAAAGAAGCTAGTAGCTCAGGGGAACCTTGTCTGGTCAATGAAAGGAAGAGACGGATGTCTGGTACCATGGCAATGGAATAGGGATTACTTTGCTCTGAAAAATAGGTTCCTTTTTTTTTTTTATTCCAGTGCTTTTTCTCAGGCAGCAAAGAGTTGTCAGTGAGCCTGATGAGAGGCCCATTTAGAGGAAAACGAGATTTTCTGAGTAGAATTGAATGCCTGCTTTCACAGACTGCTGCTTGAGCTGTCTGCTTGGCTATTAAGGAAAGGAGGCATGCCGAGGCCCATGTTTGTTTGGAGCACTTTCACAATCAGTGTATATGCGTGGTAAGTGTGTGTGTGAGAGAGAGAGAGAGAGCACGCACGTGCAATTCTAAATAGATTGAGTCCAGTGGAAATGAATGACATTAACAAGTTACTTGAGGATTGTTTTGATGGTTCAAGAATATTTAATGTTGCTGGATATTGTGTAGAATCACATAAGTGAATGTTTAGCACTTTACCACCATTTGGTTAGGTCTTCAGATGGTATCAGTTAGCCTAGATCCATTGACTACTGTGGTGCAGCTCCAGATAACACCAGCTTGAGGGTCTGGTCTAAAGCTGATTGGGAATTTTTCAATGCAACATTTTTTTTGCAGGAAAATGCCAGTTCATTGAAACTCTTTGTGGGAAAGGGCCTGGTTTCCCACAACACTTAGCTGGGGATTGGTCCTGCTTTGAGCAGGGGGTTGGACTAGATGACCTCCTGAGGTCCCTTCCAACCCTGATATTCTATGATTCTATGTTTCAAGCAAGTTTTCAGGCATACATGCTGGAACTGGGGATGCGGTAGCACCCCTTGGCTTGAAGTGGTTTCCATCATATCCAGGGTTTACAGTTGGCTTCAATGGCTCCCAGAACCCCCCACTATACACATTGTTCCAGCATCCATGTTTTCAACTTGAAACATTTTTGCAAAAAAGTTTCATAATTGGCGAAACATTTTCATGTTGACTCTTCCAAAATGACAAATCCAGTTTGAAATGACTTCTCCTTTGGACATTTAAGCTATGTGAATTTTGATGTCATTGAAATGATCAGAATGAAATATTTCAATTGACCTGAACTGATTTTTTTTTAAACAAATTTTTTATTTGCAAAAATTTTCCTATTTTGACTTGCTGTCCTGATCTGGGGTGGGAAAATTTTTTGTGGGAAGGGAAAACTGCTCCAGTTGTTCTCTTAGCTAGTTAATCCTCCTAACCATATTTGTGGGGCGAGGTGTTGATAGGGCCATTGACAGATGGTGAGACATAGTACAGGGAGGTTAAGGGACCTGCTGAAGTTATACAGTGAGTCTCCAAGACAGCTAGTATTAGAACCTGGGAGCCCTTAGGCCCCCAGACATCCCCTGTGCTCAGTCCCATGCTGTTTCTCAAATTAGAACAGGAAGGGCCATCTGATTCATCCTTTCCAAGGATACGATTGTTCCTTTCTATGCTACAGAGCTGCTATAAATGAGGAGGTAACTCCATGGAGTCAGTGGGCTTGACTTTCTGTGGCTTTGGGCCTTTTGAAGTTATTAAAACTTGTGTAAAATGGGCCAAGCCATCAGCTGGTCTAAATCAGCTGAGCTCCATTAGCAGTCGTGGAGCTGTGCTTATGTATACCAGTTGTGGAATGGCCCAGCGAGTGAGAAGTGGGGTGAGTGGTACTTTGTTAGTAACTTGTGCCCAAATTTCCCTGGTGTGCATGACAGGGGCAAGGCAGAGTCAAACAAGCGGGGCGGGGCGGTTATTTTGCACCCGTGTTCAGGTTGGCATGGTACCCATACACAGCTCCCTACTGAAGCAGGCTGCTTCTACTGGGAGGAGGAACAAGAGGAATGCAGGAGAGTGGACAGCATGTGCAAGTGTATCAGATGTTCTGTGGTTAAGCACAGAGCCAACACCCCAACTACACCCGCCCTGGTATAGATTCTGAAGTTCAGGGTGCACAGGGTTTGCAGTGTGCCGCTTCTAAGAAAGGCCAGGATTAGGGTGACTGTGTTTGTGCTCCCTCCTTTCCCCTCCAAGCAATAATAATAATTCGAGGGCCATGTGTAGCCTAATATCAGTTTTGCCCACTGGGCCAAATTCAGCCCTGAATAAACCAGTGTGGCTCCAACATCGACTTCAGAGGATAGGCAATTGCTTATTCCAGGACTGAAATTAGGTTATTTTGCTTGAATCGTTTTAAATCATGTCCATCACGATGATTAGGTGCCATGTAAGAAACCACTCTGCCCTGTGGTAGAAGGATGGTGGCTGAACTGGGACTTAAGATTTTAGCTCAAATCCCAGTGTAGCCACAGTCTTCCAGTGACACCTTTGGCAAGCCATGTGAGCGCTCTGCCTCAGTTTCCAGTCATCGGATTGTATGTTGAATCTTTTTCTAACACCTTTTGTCTGTCTTGTCTATACACATGTCCAGCATTTAGCACAATGGTTAGGACCATTAGTTGCTCTTCTAATGCTAATAATAATATTGAACCTTTTCTTTTTTCTGTATGTATAGAATAGACTTCACAAGCCCTAACACATTTACTGCATTGTATGTTGTCTGTCCAGTCTGGAGTGAAAAGCTCCTCCCTCTGATTTTCTTTTATTTTCTAAGCAGCAGCCAAATATAATCTCTTATATTGTGTTGTGCAGGGAAAATGCACCAGGACTAAAAACTGAATGTAATTCTCCTTTTAAACTGTTAGCAACCATGAAACATAAAATCTCTGTCCAGGTAAAAATGTCTAGTAGTCATAGCAACAGCAGAACCACTATTTATTTTTGGATTTCCATTTTCACTGATTTATTTAACACGTTGAAGATCAATTTGTAATAAATGGGAAATCATTGAGAAGGGTTTGTTTTTGTTTTTAAATTGAACAAAACCAGGGTGGGGTTACTTTAGCCTGTGGAAAAGAAAAAGGACAAAATAGAAACCTCGTTTTTTTCAGTGGCTTTTTTTCTTCCCACAAATGTGTGCAGTAAGGGGAGTGTGGGAGGGTGAGAACATGACTAATGTGTGTATTTGCTGCCTGGTACAGAGACCTTAGTGGATAAAGCTGAGCAGAGGTTTAAGCACAGTGAAGCTATGAGCCATCAGAAATGGATGCTCACTTTGGCCCAGGTTTGATGCTGCTGCCAAGCAGATATACACAACCAGCGCTGGATGGCTTTTGCTGCTGTGACTATCCTATAGAGTCAGGGAATGCCTCTAGGCAGGGCTGATAAAGGTGAGGGATAGTGGAGACAGTTGTACTGGGCCTCCTAGCTTGTGGGAGCCCCAAAATGTCTGTAACAGGGATGAGATGGGAGGAGGTAGGGCGCCAGTGAAAATGACGTACCAGGGCCCCTAATTTCTTTCAGTGGGCCAGAGCCCTAGACAGTGAACAATAACCCCTGCTAACTTCTTGCTTCCGACCTCTGAGCTTCCAGTCATTGGTGTGCCAAGCTGGCAAGAATTAAAATGGGGATGTACAGGGCAAAGTGTGTGCATTGTACTAACTAATTAGTGTGCAGGTGTGCTACTACCCTCTGCTGGACAGAATGAAAATTACTCAACTGCACATCAGAGGCCCTGTAATGTCAATAGATTCCCCTTTAGCTTGAGTGGTAAGGGCCTATGAAGTAATAGCAATAACAATAACCCATTTTAAACTCTTGACACATTTCCCATCAAAATTTGAATTTTGGAGGAGAAAAAAGGAAAACGTTCATGAAACTTTTCTCCTGTTTTTCAGCTGTCTCTAACTAATACTAATACTTAGTCCTTCTATCGTCTTTTCATACACAGATCTCAAAGGGCTTTATAAAGACGGGTAAAGAGCTCTATTTTAAAGATGAGGAGACTGTCTCTTACATAGTTGTTTGAGGCTGATTCCAAACATTTCAGATGTGGCCAGCAGCTTTGGATACTTCAGTTTTTGGGTTTCCATCTTAAGACACCTGGGGGCTGATTTTCCAAAGTACTAATCCAGAGCGCACAGATCCAGTTGAAATCAATGCTCAGTCCCTCTAATAGTCTCAGGTTGTGTGCAGAAAAAGGGTGGTGCCCCAAATCAGTGGCCACTTGTGAAAATATTGGCCTAACTAATTTCTTGAAGGCCATATAGTGAAACAACAGGAGAGGGGACAATAGAATCGAGGAGTCCTGACTCTGCCTAGTGCTGTGTATGGATTATTTGGTTCTCTCTCACTCCATTGCCTGCTGATAAATCAACTTTTAGAGTTTACAGTTAGGAGTTATGCTACAGTCTGGCTATGTCTACATTTGAGCTGAGAGGTGGGATCCCCTGGCTGTGTGGATGTGCCCAAGCTAGCTCACTAAAAATAGTTGTGTAGCTGGAGTAGTAAGGGCAGCATCTAAGGCTAGCCAACCAAGCACAGACCTGCCCAAATCCCAGGGTATGTACTTTGTCAGCTAGCTGCCCCTGCTGCCCTGTTTCCATGGCTGTTTTTAGCATGCTTGCTCAAGCAGAGCTAGAGCAGATACCTCTTCATGAGCAGGGAATCACACCTCCCAAGATCAAATGTCAGATGGCGCCTCAGTGGTATTGATTCACAAGGAATTTGCCATGTGTGTCGAATTTTGGTGTAAAACGTCTGGTGTAAAACGTAGTCTGCTCATCTGTGAATTTCACCTTCACTTTGAGTTTCATCTTCAACCCCTCTCCTGAATTCTGTTAAAGTTTGACCTTCACAGGCAGAATCAAGCTTTGGGCCAACTTTTGAGAAACGTGGGTGTTTAAGGCGGGATTGGTAGAATCAAGCAAAATTGGAAGCTGAAAAAGAGAGAGCAAAGCTAGACACACAGCTGTGGAAGGAGCCTGACTATTTCTGTGATTGGTTACAAAAGCATCATTGCTTTATCATGTTGCGCTAAAGGTTGGCCCCTCTCTGTGTCGTGTTCCCTCTGATAGATTTGGGTGACTAAGATTGATGGCTGTAAAAGAAATAGTATTGATGACACATTATATAAAGCTCATTAAAAATTGCAAATATGACAGATGCTTGGGAAGTCGTCAGTCATTTTCTTTTTCTATTAATATGCATTTCCTTGGCCCAGGCTTGGACTGTATTCAAGAAATGTGTGACAAGAGGCCAGCAGCAGACCAGAAAAGGCTTTTTGCAATTTAGCAGGTTTGAAATGGAAAAAAAAATGTGCATTTTGCTTTCGGATTGGCATAAAGTGAGCTTAGGCTTGCATTTTTAAATCAAATCAGACCTGGTTCCGGGTCAGATCCTGAGCTGTTATAAAGCAGAGTGTGGTTCCATAGAAATTAGTGGAGCTTTGCTGATTTACACCCAGTTGAGGATCAGGCCTGGGAATAATATGGGGGTGGGGAGAACTCAACAAAAACCCAGCCTCCAGCCATGAACACAATATGGACAAGGCCTAAACATTATTAAAGCAACTATATCCCTTCAGGGCAGGTTTGCTTTATAATGCTTTCTTGATTACACTTCCCCAAAGCTGGGAGAAGTGAATAGTGGGATGATTATCCATGGACCATGATCTAAATTAGGATGAAACTGTTCCCATTGTAAGTGAATCATGAACTTTGCATATTCATAGGAAGGGAAGAGTCACTTTCCTCCTTAATACTCTTCCTCCAGACCTGCTTGGGGCCTGATCCAAAATATCTCAAAGTCAATGAGAGTCTTTGTTTTGGCTCCTCATGTGATCCACATTCCCATATCTGACTATGCAAGATGTGTGTGTGTATATATATAAACTTGAGGAAACTTCTGTAATATTGACAGTTTAAATGATCACTGCCCAAACTTGCTGCACAAGATACACTGAAAGAAGCCTAAGTAGCCAGATCAGTGACTTCAAGTTCAGAATAGGTAGCCAGAGTAGATGAAAAAGAAAGCAACAAAAATGCTGTTTCCATGCAAATGTCCAGCATAAGAAAATAAGCAATAGAAGAGGCCAAATGTATACTACATTAGCAGAATTGTTTCCAGTTGGTTAAAAAAAATCTGTGAGGTATCCAGATCCTTCTATATAATGCTTCTGTAGGGGCAGACATTGATAACTTCACTCACTTTAAGTACCCATTGACTTTAATAGGACTTCATATAGGGTAAAGGCATTGCTTACTGTGAGCATTAGAATCTGGGCTGTTGGTAGATACAGTCACAGAGAATCAGACTTTGCATAAGGATTTGTTTTGGCAAATACACTTTATAGAGGGCCACTCTTGCTTAGTATTGTCAGCATACCATAGACTATTTAAACAAACACACAGCATGCATTTGTCTCATGATTCAGCTATGACAGATTTTTCTCCCAGCCTTTTAATTAGCACTCATTTACTAAGCATTAAACCATCTTTTCCTTTAACATAAAGATCACCCCTAGGAGCCACACATTCAAAAGATAATTGCACCTTGTAATTCTGATGCTTCAACAGTTTAGACTGAAATATTGACGGTAATATTCCAGTGTTGTTGGATGGGTTTTTTTTCTGAGCACATTTACTAATCTTTTAAATATCTCTGTGTCATATACTTTAATACAAACTCCAAATCCAGTTTAGCAATAAAAGTTTAGTGGATTTGGATTATGCTAATCAACCACAAGCATTTCAGGCAGATTTCTATTTTCAAAGATGAAAGAGGCAGTGAATATAAAGTATTGTAAATACAAATTTATGATGGATCTACATTAGTGATTGAGGAACCTCAAAAAAAGGGGGTGGGGAATAGTTTATAAACTTGTAAATCCAGAGTAATGCTATTGATTTGCACCAGATTCTGTCTTTATGGCGACTGAAAGTTTTCATGAAACCTTTAGTAAGAATAGAATCAACACTGAGATGTGCTCCAGGAATTGCAAATAGGTGTGTAAATCCAATGAAAGTATATGAAAAATGGGGGAAATTATTGGAAAAGAAAAACCACTCTTAAACCCTGGGCTCTTCAATAGCAGTCAATGGCCAACTCTTCTGTTTGTGTGTTGAAGGAAGACCGCTAAAAAGTGCATAGTAGAGATGCAGCATTTGGTCCTGAATTTATACAAGATCTGATGATTGCTGCGGGGAATGCAATGGTGGGAAACATTTCTCCTCATTTGCAAGGGATTCCCTAAATTACAGATCATTGCGCCACAGATCACTGAAATAATTGATAAATAAATGACTGACCTTCATTTACCTTTAACGTTGACCTTCTATCTCTTAGTGGTTCTTTTGGGACTTCCAGGAAAGGATTATTGTCTTTTGGAAAGCATCAAGTGAATTCACATCTTCTAGTCTCAGACAACTGGTCTTTGGCTCAATTATGGAGAAAGGGTAGAACTCTCAGCTACAGAATCAGGCGGCGTTATTCTCACACTGCAAGACACAAGGGGCTCTCACTGAAATCAAGGGGAGTTATTTGTAGTTTATGCAGTGCAATTGGGAGCCTGTATTTAGTAGGAGAACAATCGCCTGGTTATGGACAAAATGATGAATCATCAAAGTAAAGGGGGAAGCCATTTTGAATGGTTTGGTGTCTGGTTCAATAAGAAATAAATGACTCTAGAGAAAGAAGTCTGAGACCTACCGAACATTCCTTTCTGATACAAAATACTCTTTGGTATTGTATTTGCAGGTCAATGCACTCTTGCCTTGATGTTCTGGAGGTATTGCTGCATGTTTCATGAAGCATTTTGCAGCATCATCCTGTTATGTTTTCAGTTGTTCTGTAGGACCACCCACTCGATTTTGAACCTAGATTATTCTCTCAGTTTTATCCGATGTTCTACCTGTTGTATCTCACATTGTTCTGCCTGTTTTTTCTGCTGAAAAATTAAATACAACGTATGAAGCTGGTAACTCTGCACCCTACCAGTTTGCCTAAACTCTGTCCTAGAGGGACCCTTTCATCAACAATGGGACATAATCCAGCCTTTCTTCCCATTTGGCCTTTGGCTTCTATGGCAAGGCTGCCAAGGAGAATACACATTCTGATCATAGTGTTAACCTCTGTCCAGTAGGAACTGGAGTGAGACCATCATTTCATTTCATATAGTTTTCCAGGGACAATCAGATAGAGATGACTGTCTATAGATGTGGCTTGGATTTGAACTAGCGTCCTAAAATGAGTGTCCTTACTCCATTACCCATAATGCTTGCTGTGCATTGTTCCAGTTTGCCCCTCAGAAAGGCTAATGCACAACCAGTAAGTGACCACCCAGGACTATTCTACTTTGGCCGATTGCCATCTTTTCTGGCAAGTGTACAATTCATGTCTTGAACTGTGCCAGACATACTGTTCATGGTGCATTTTCTGCTCTGAGCTTGGCTGCTCAACAAGGCTATATATACACCAGTTGTGTTCATGTTACATACAATCTGACACTCACTAGATAGTCTTGGGATTAACAAGGCACCCACTGCTCTACAACTTGTGTTGGAAGCCAGAAGAGTTGGTGGTGAATCCCATTCCTTCCTTTCTCCTGAGTCTTCAAGTTTCTTTTTGGCACCTAGATGCAATCAGGCGCAAGATACTTATAGTGCCAAGGCTTCTTGTAGAATAGATGACATTTATATTATTATACAGTTTACTGATCTGAACATACCATTGCCTTGCCCTCATAGCCCAGGGCAGACTCTAATCAGCTTTTGTGTAGGCACCAGGCCATTTGAAAGGCTAAGCATGAGTAGAGACAATTTGTGCATCAGCTATGAGTGTTGAGTGAACATGATTTCCAGCTGAGGGCATCCAAATGCATCTGCACCATGAG
The DNA here is from genome assembly GCA_007922305.1 of Dermatemys mawii. Classification (NCBI taxonomy): domain Eukaryota; kingdom Metazoa; phylum Chordata; order Testudines; family Dermatemydidae; genus Dermatemys; species Dermatemys mawii. The sequence goes on along the minus strand of ML677397.1, from coordinate 2,257,010 downwards.
CATGAATTTCTGTGGTTTAAAAAAGAAGCGCTGGCACTAAGTATCTTATATTTTAAATAAAACCGATATCTATTTTGCAGTCACTTCAGGTGGTCTTCATTCTGAGGGTCAGATCCTCAGCTGGTGTAAATTGGAGTAGCTTCATTTAAGTCTATGGAACCACACTGATTTACATCTGCGGATTACTACTTCACAATGAAATTGCAGTCTAGAACTTAGCACATGAGGGTAGGAATCAGGGGTCCTGCATTCTAGTCACAGTTCTATCACCGACTTACTAATTGACCCTGGGAAACTCACTTATTAACTTCTGTGTCTTGCTTTATCCAGTTGTTAAATGGGAATAATAATACTTATCTACCTCATGGGAGTCTGGGGCAATTTGTTGTTGGCCAGAGTTTGTAATCATTGAGCTCACTGGATAAAAGCTTTGAGATCAGTGGATAAAAGAAACTGTCTAGGTGCAAATATTATTTCTTTAGAAACATTCGTGACCCTACTGAGTATAATCTATTAATCAGCAGGTGGTGTATGTCCACACCAAAACCTCGTGTGTCAAGAAATAACATAGAGCACAAATCTTCTAGTTTGCCCTTGGGACCAGAATCTGTTCTTACTGTAAATCAAATCACTCTTTTGAAAGAGATTATCCTGGTATAAAGGTGGTGTAAGCACAAAGATAGTCAAATCCCATTAGGCCTGATTCTGCTTTCAATTTCAGCAGCATAATTGTACTGGCTTCAACTGAGCTACCACTGATTTACATCAGTATAAAAGTCAGCAGCATCAGTCTGCTTACGAAGTTCATTGTTTATCCTTCAATTCATTATGAAAAGAAAATTTCACGCTTATCTAATTATTTAAGAAGTCTTTAAAGTTCGCCAGCCATGGAATTTGGATCCAGACACTGTGTGGATCCTGGGGTTTGATTTGGACCATTATAAATCTCTTTCTCAATGTAGATACTTATATGATGCCCATCAGTGCAGTGTTGGAGCACTGCACATGTTACTGAATTTTATCCTCACAGAAACTCCTGTTGTAGGAAAGAAGTATAATCTCTACTTTACAGACAGGGAATGGAAGCACAAAGGGCCTAAGGGCCCAGGTTGGTAAAGGTATTTAGGTACTCTGGATTCTAAAAAGCTTTGAGGAATCCCACTAGGGCAGGCAACTATCTGCATCTCTAGGCTCTTAAATACCTTTACCAATCTGGCCCTAAGGTACTTGCCCATAGTGACCTAGGAAATCTGCCATGATTTCATAGCTCTGCCACAGATTTCCAGAGTCCTATCCAGTAACTTAACCAGAAACAATCAAAAAGGTTATGTGTGAAATTTGAATCCAAATTCAGGACAGAGTTCTGAACAGCCCGAAAGCTGGGAGAGCGTTTTGATCAGTCTTGAGTTTCTTTTGAATTGATTCACAGTCATCTACAGTGATCTACAGTGATCTGTGTTGTAAGCTGGTGGTTAACCTATTTCAAAGATGGGTTGGGAGTTGGGGCAGGTATGGGATAGAGGGGATTCATACACAGAGACACACCCATTAAGAATAGGCCCTCTTCTGTTACTAGCTCATCAGGTATTACAGTGAATGAAGGTGTTGTATGTCGCTTCTAAGTGTTGCCTATTATCCAAAGATGTAGTTAAGAAAAAAATCAGAAAGATAATTTACAAATTTGTATTTAATATGGGACCTTATTTCAGCTATTCTGCTCCTGATAGTTCAGAAAATACACTCAGTTTGATCTCCTACATTAAATCGAATATCCTTGTTTGATACCATTTCCTTTTTCTTTCTCTTTCTACTTTCCTTTACACTATCATTTAGTTTGATTTTTTCTGTTAAGTTTATATTTTTCTGGCCAAAGTTTCAAAGAAAGATTGCCTGATTTACATTAACATTGCATGTAACAAATTGCACTTGCAAGCTTCTGAATTTACAAGTGCAAATGGTACTTGCATGGGAAAATGGTATTTTTTCTGTGCAAAAGGGGCAGGCAAAAATTTGGAAGCTGTATGGAAATTTTGCTGACAATTTGGCCCCAGCCATTCTATAAGCATGTGATAATGTTCTTTCAAACACAGGTTTCTATTCACTGTAGAATACACATTACGATATGTGCTGTACCATTATCAGTGCCTGGACATAACAAATAGTGACACCTGCAGAACAGAACTATACTGATGTTATGTTGTAAATATGTTACATTTAATAAGAATTAAAGTTTTTTTTTAAAAAAAGAAACATTGGAGGAGGATAATTTTCCAGAGTCAAATTAAGGAAATATTGATTTGATCTAATTGCTGTTTTCATGTAAGTGTGTAATTGAAACCAAGCACATTATTCAAAGCAATGTATATACAGTATTAACTAGAGTCTTGGGGTCTGGTCTGTAGCCCATTTAAAGTGGTGGGTGTCTTTCCTTTGACTTCAGTAGGCATTGGATCAGACCCTAGAAGAGATGATAAAGATCTTGTAATTTAAAACTAAACCAACATGTTCTAAGGGATGGGAGCTTCTGAGGTCTAATTCTAGCTTTGCCGCTGACACACTGACCTCACACAGGTCTCTTCCCGCTTCTGTCTCACTTCACCTGTCTGTAATCTGTCTGTCTCACTTCACCTATTGCTTTGAACATATACCAGTACTATAAGAAAGCTGTGTATTATTACTGGAGATTCGGCATCTGCAACACATATGTGCACACGCACGCTATTTCCCATGAAAAGATGGTGGTGGTTATTTTTGGTTTGCGAAATAGGAAAATGATCTAGTCTGTAGCTTGTGCAAATCATTACAGCTTCATTGACCTCTCCGGAGTGGCTCAGTTTTATACCATCTGAGAATCTGGCCCTAAGATAGTGTCATAAGACTCTCTCATCTCCAGTTATAAATCATTCACAACGCTTAGTTTAACTTTTATTCATTTTCCTCCATTTAGCTGGATGTCACATTTCAACAACATAGACCAAAGCAGTGGGGAAAAGAGAGGTATGTTTTTAAGCAGGCCAGTGGAATGAAATGTAAGTAAATTAGTTTTCCAGTAAATATATCCTGTTATAATATTATTGTGACATATTATTTTTATGTAATGGAGGATACGGTGGAATATGCATATGGAAATACCATTAAAGTTTAAAGAAGGCACACAGCTGCTTGAATCTAAAATATAAGGATCTGATTCTCTGCTCACTTCCATCAGCTTTATGCTGGCGTATCTTTACTATCTTCAGCAGAGTTAGTCTTGACTTACACTAACATGAGCTAGAGGTCTGGAGAAACCTTCCCAACATTTTCATTGAAACTAAGACACATCTGTGAAACATTTTTCATTTTGACAGAATGGCATTTTCTGATGGGAAAAATAGTTTTGTTGACATTTTTTTAACCAGTTCTATCTATAAGTCCACACGTAGTTCCACTGAGGTCAACTGGGCCACTTACATGCTTAAAGTTAGCTTAAATATGTCAAAAAACTGGGAGCTATGAGAACTGATGGACCTGATGCTGTAAGGTGCCATGGGACCTATACCTTTCATTGATTTGAAGCTCCTAGTGGGTAAGCTTCCATGAGCTACAACCGTCAACCTAAAACAGTTGCATATCAGGGCAAGTCTCCAAGCATTGCTATTGGTGGAGAAATGAATGGAAAAGAGAGAAATCGAAACTAGACTGAGTGGAGCACAGCCTGTCAGGGTTTGACATTGCCAGTTCATCCCCAGCTCTCCCCATTTCATCATCTTCTGGAGCTCCGGCAACAGAAATGGGGTGGGGGGAGCGGCAGGAGAAGACGCTCAGATGTTATAAAATGAGTCAGGCTTGCTGTGACTCATTGCAGGGAGCCTCTCTAATGACTCCCTAGATTAGCAAATTACCCAAGAGCAAGAAGACCAGCCATCCCAACCCATAAGACATCAGCAACCATTATTAGGGGCTGCAATACAAGCAGAAATCCAGCTTTTATTGTCTAGCAGCTTCCTTGGATAGGCCCTGTCTAGCTGTATTATGGCTGATGAAAGTACCAGAATGCATCTGGATTCCACCTCCTCAAGTTTGAATTCCCCTTTCTCCTAGGAACTAAGAACTCCAGGGAAGCCCACCTCTTCCCAAAACAGGAGCAGTGGCTGCACACGTTTCTTCCCACTCCTGCCCTGCTCTGCCAATGGAGCTAAAAGAACCAGCGGTGAGATGTTCAGGCTTCATGCTGCTTCAGTCAATTGTGACAGGTTTTTTTCCTTTTGTGGTATAGATCCTGGTCTACTAGTAATTGAACCAACGGTACCAACTCTTTTCACACAGGCCACTGAACAGCCATTGGATGTCAAGTGAGTCCATTCCCTATAAACCTGACTTGGATTAATATCAGTGACTGATAGATCAAAAGCTCCATAGCCTGTTACCAATCTCTCAGGTGTCTTATTTCTCTACAGTTATCCTCTTTTTTATTCTTTTTAATCTGACCGCTAATTACCTCCTGCTGCATCGTGTGACTTTATGTGGCTAGAATTTCTCTCATCTGTGAATTTCACACCATACATTTAAAGGCACTGCTGGGTCTGTTGAAGGCATGTGAGATGAATGCTAGAATATACGTCATTTAAAGAAAATGAACAGCATCAGCCGTACAATATATAAGCAATAGCATATTGAAAAATATCATAAAGTCAAGTATCATGGATAGTATGCTGTCCGCTGTCCACTGTCCATGTGCAGAGCTGGTTAGAAAACAGATCTCCATCCCAAGAAAAAAAATGAGATTTTGAAAAAATGTTCATCACAAATCAGGATGAAAAACCAAAATTTACATTTTTTTCACTGAAACAAAATTCTGATTTTTTTTGTTTTTGTTTTCGGTCATTGGCAAAGTTTGGCTTCATACATGCAAAATATTTTGTATATATTGTGACTCTCTTATTTTTTTAAGTTTTAAACATAAAAATAAAATTTCAAGATTAAAAAGTCATTTCAAAATGAAAAATCAAAACTCTCTATTCTGAAAATGTTGAAATGTTCTTTTCCCCAATTTTGTTTTCTAGTTTGTTGTTGTTGAACTCAGTACAATTTCACAAAAAGTTTTGATTGTGTGGTGATGCCATTTTCTGATAGAAAATTAACAGATTTTTTGACCACGTTTATCCATGTGTATAGTACTGAGATAAATGCCACCCATGTGTCATTGTGGAACACTGTCAGTTGTGTGTCTGTATACTATGGGTGTGCATCTCAATCCTAGCTCCATACACAGGACACTAAGGATATTTTGGAAGAGTTTCTCTCCTAAATGAAATAAAACTGCTCCCCAGTGGGACTCATCCATCATTTAACTAATGATTTTACATCACTGGAATGCAGAAAAGCATCTACAATTAAAAACAAACCAACCCTGTAAACAATTAATCTGTCTCACTGAAGGCCATCGAGTTCTGCCAAAGATTAGTTTGGACAATCCATAATGCACTTCTGCAGATGTCAAAGCTTTTTCAGTTTTCATAATTCAAATTTTTAAAGCGACATTTTTCAGAGTGGGTCCATTTTTAATAGGAAATGGGGTTTATTTTTGAGTGCAGTCACAAAAATGGGTGGTTTTTTTTTCAAAAGTGGACCCATTTGAAGCTCTTAATGACGTGGAAGATATACAAAATGTCAAGTACTTTTTGCGACTCCTTCATGCCCCTCTAGTTAAAACCGTGTTGGGTGCCAAAGTTGCAGGAGGTATTGCTGTTGCCCTAGCATCGGCAGAATCCCGAAACACTACACTACACTACACTGTGTCCAGTGACTACAGTTAGATGAGTCATATTTAGCACGGGCCAAGTTTCATCCCAGAAGGGGAAAAAAAAACAGCTGCGGCACAGGAGCAAACCCCTGAAAATAACAGGAATTGGGTCTGTATTTGGGCTATAAAAACAGGTTAGAACAGTCTGACTATTTGCTCTAATCCCCCGTGCTTCTATTTTAAATTTAAATGGTATTACTCTGTTAACCACTTCCCATTTTTGCTCCCTTTTACCATGACATAAGGACACGAGATATTTTAGAAACCAGAAAAGGGCCATTTGCACCAGTATGGACTGATGCTAATTTCTGCCCATTTCCTGAACTGACCTTCGTTCCAGTGATGAACTGTCTATTTCTTAACATAGGCGCTCCCACAAAACATCCCATCCCCTTTAACCTATGATAAACCCTGTGGCGGTTGTGTGCTGTCAGAGAGGAGGATGGAAGGAGAGGAGGAAAGCTACCTTTTGCCCCTCTTCCTGCTCCACGGTGATTAATATTGTACAAAACATGATCCTCATAGTAGGGATTATTGGTACAATTTTCAGTATCTTCTGAGTCACTTAAGAGACACTGAAGTCACATTTTCAAAAAGCACTTAGGCATCCAAGGGTCATTAAAAGTCAATAGGGTATAGGTTTCTAAGGGTCAGTTTTTTAAACATATTTAGGCAACTAAAGATGAAGCTAGGTGCCTAGTGCGATTTTCAAAAGCGATGAGGAACCTAAATCCCATTGACATAAATGGAAGTTAGGTGCCGAGATGCTTTTGAAAATCTCACTAGGCCCTTATCTGAACTGGATATTAGGAAAAACTTTTTCCCTAGGAGGGTGGTGAAGCACTGCAATGGGTTACCTAGGGAGGTGATGGAATCTCCATCCTTAGAGGTTTTTAAGGTCAGGCTTGACAAAGCCCTGGCTGGGATGATTTAGTTGGGGACTGGTCCCGCTTTGGCAGGGGGTTGGACTAGAACCTCCTGAGGTCCCTTCCAACCCTGATATTCTATGATTCTATGACAGACAGTGTAAATAGGCTCTTGGGGACTACATTGATTGAGACAGCTGAGGTTCAAGATAGCAGATATTTAATTTGATGTATTTAAAGCTTTTCAGGAGGGAGTGGGATTCCTGTTGCTGAAGAGGTAGGGTGGGGTACACAATTATAGTCTTTCCCTCTTGCAGACCCCTATAGCTCACACAAGGATGGTACAGCTTTTCAAATGACTAAGGTATTTCCTGAGAGAGCCCAACCACATGGCTATGTCTGCACTGGGGATTTGCTCCAATTTCAGTCATCTGCAGCCCAGCCATTGATGGTGTGGCCCAGAGCAAACCCCTAGAGTAGATGGGATTGTTAACTGCACTTGCATGGTTGCAATTTATCCTGGTTTCAAGCCAAGGTGAACCACACCAGTGCAAACTGCAGCTTAGTTTGAGATTTGCACTGGTGCAGCTATGCCAATGGTGACACCAATGTGTACAAGGCAGAAGACTGTTTAAATGGAGTGCTTGTACTGCAGTGCTTTCCGCGGGAACAATGCATGGCAATGGAGATTTCAATCTCCTCTCATGCAGCTGATGCAGCGGTGAAGCAGTCTGAACGGCATGTGAGAAATGGAGATGAAGCCAGTTTTTTTTCCCCAGTACTGTAAAATATTACAAGGACCTTCTATGCATCTCTGTTTTCCTCTGTTCTCCTATATGTTTGAGTGTGGTTTAGTGGGTATGGCTGGCAGCCAGATCTAGAAATAATCTCAAAACACATACAGTGACATAGTGAGGATTATTTTATAGAGAGGTAAACAGACCTCTTTTTTTCCCCCTCCCCTTAGCAGTAAATTGGGAAAGCCAGTGAATTTTAATGGAGCCCTAAAAAAAAAAAAAGTGTCTGCTTGTTTCCTAAGTACACCACATTACCCACAGCTAGTCTTACCACTCCCCGAGAACGTTTGTGCAAGGCCTAAAATAATTTCATCCCACTGGCCCACAAATATTCCCATTTGGTAAGCCTTATATAGAGTAATTATTGTTTAACATGGCATCACAGCTAGGTCAGGGTTTATTTCGGGTTCTGTGTTATAAAAAGCTGTTTGTAAAAAAAATGCCTATGTTTGCCGATCTGTCATTTTGAACAAATGGGTCTAGAAACTTATTAGTTGACTTTGTTGTTGTTTGTTTTACTTTAAGAGTCCACATTCATCAAAGTGCTGGTATCAGTACCAAAGCCATCTAGTCATCGCAGCCTAGTGTATTTAGACATGTCTGACCTTTAATTATCAAAATGTAACTGGTGGGTAGCCAGGTCTTGTGGGACTATTGACTTATGTTGGTGGGAGACACGTGTTTGGAAAAGGGAGTGAAATCTTAACAACCACTAATGTAAGAAACTGAATATCATGGGCAGGTAACAGGTGTGAGCTTTGAGGAGGAAGTTAAGCTAAGAATCTTACCTTCTTCACTTTTCTCTGTTTTCCAGACGGCACTTAGCACTTTGCGCACTTTGCTCAATGCGCACTTTGCTCAATGCGCGGCACGGCTGTTAGGCAACTAATTCCCACAACTGCTTGTAAGATAGGTAAATGTATTAGTCTTGTTTTTCAGATGGAGAAATTGAGGCAGAAAGAGGTAAGTGAATTGCCGCAGGCCACATGGGTGAGTTAACTTCGATTAGAACAAAGGTGCTTCTGGCTCCTCTCTTTATGCTCATTTCTCCAGACCATGCTTCTTTGGATAGCAAAGTTCTTTCTAATTTTAATAACTGGTTGTACAAACTACCATGTGTATGTATAACAATTGCTTTGCCCATTTCTGAAATGCGGCTACTGCGGGGGTGGGAAACAGCTGCTGTTTAATGGTGCCTAGCAATACTTTGCAATATTTTAGAACAGGATGGGAAGAATATTGCATTCAGTAATTCGGTTATGTAATTACTCAAGTTGGAACTTGGCCAAGACATCAAAATTAACACCACGTACTCTTACAAAAATGGTCATAGCATCTTTAAATATCACAAAGGAGGCAAGTGTTATCGAGGAGTTAGGATCTCTGAGTTAGGACTCAGATTCAGTTCTTAATTTTCCCAGTGTCCCATTGCATGACTCAAAGGAATTCCTCTCACCTTTCTGTGCCTCAGTTTCACCCGTAAAATGAAGTTAGTAATACACATTTACTTTGAATGGGGCAGGTGAGGGGCTAAATTAATGTTTGTAAAGCCTTGTGACTAGAGCAACAAGTGTAACAGTATTACTACAAGTGGTGTGGATCTTGGCTTTATTAATGGGACACCTTCTCTGTAAGTGGTGTCGCGCAAAGAAGTCTGGAACCAAGTGGAGTAACCAAATGTAGATAGAGTTCATTGTTATCTGTGGGGTAAATTGTCCAAGGCACACATCACAGTTGTGTCCACACACGCAAAATGACACGTTATTTACTCCAGAGAACGTACAGTCTAAGATAGACAAATATACAGCAGATCGACATGCTTCCTGAACAGGGACATAGTTGTACTGGGGAGTTTTTCTAAATCTAAGGTGCTGTTTTCTCTTTAGTTTGTGGGACATTTGATTGTGTAATTCCTTATTAACTTTTAAGAGGAGCTACCATTTTAAGAAGATTTTAAAGGTTTTTACTCACCTGAATATGCTCCATAGAGCCTCTGAGTTTACAGATTATTGATTAAGGAGGAAGTTGGTTGTTTTGTTTCAGGATGGGTGAAGTGGTTGGAACAAAATAGGAACCAGACCAAACCAAACGTGTCTGTGAGACTTTTGTTCTCACAACAGTGTCTGAATTTTTTGTCATTGACCAAGAATACCAAAAGAAAAGCCTTTGCACATGGTACTTCAGGCATCACGGGAAGCAGGTTGTGTCATGATATACAGAATCATAGAAAACAAAGACAGCTACAGATACAGATTACTACAGAGCTTGAATTCTAACTTTGCCTCCTTTGTTTATCACAGACCACACCCTGCATGAAACTATGTACAGGCCGTAGAGACATCTAGTGGCTGAGTAATACCCTGCATGTAAACATAGAAGAAGCTGAAGTTGAAGAGAGCTGCTTCTCCTGGTGTTTCCAGTCTGAAGGGAAGGGCTGTTTTGTTTCCTTCTCTATAATTTCTGCCATGTCAGGCCCAAATCAGGTCTCCTCTGCATGCATTCTGTGCTGTCTTCCCTCTGAATCTTGATCTGCAAAGGAGTGAGGAGAAAACAGTTTATCATGCTGATCTATTTTTGTTGACGTAGATCACTGTTGTTCAGAGTTGGATGTGAAGAGGGGCAGGCTCAAGACCACTCTGTTGAGGAACCCAGCTACCATACTAGCACAGGACTGGCCTGGGCTACACAACAGAAAACAATTCTCAAGGTAAGGAAACAACATTTCCAACTTGTGCAGCAAAATGAGCTGCAGCAGAACAAGGTTTAACCTGTTATAATGCTGGCCATAGCAGCACAGGCAATAAACCCCACAGTCGCTTTATTCATCACCGCAGTAGTTGAGATCTGTTGGGATACTTTTCATAAAGACTATGCTTGTCTACAGTATCTCTGTTAATGGCATATCTAATGGACCCATCATGGTTATATCAAAGCACCAATGTCTCGGAGCCCCCAGATGTGGACTCTCTAGAGTTTCGGGGTCAGGACCTTCTCATTAAGAGGGCCTCCACTCTTGAATTTGCTTGCCACACAGGTCTGACAAAGCTTGAGTTGATTGATCAGCAAGGCATGCCTGCAAGTCCCGTATATTTTTAAATAAATGGCTGGAGTAAGCCAGGCTTTTGATTAGGAGCTCTTATTTGTTTTGACTATTGTCATCTTGGCTGTTTCTGATTTGAGGTTTTACTTCTCTATAATTGCACACAGAGAGCATAATGGGCACATGTTTTACAGGCTTAAAAAGAGAGAGATGTTCTTTGTCTATTAATTTTCTTTCTTTGACATCTTCTGTACCAGTCCCAGTGTTTGACTGGGTGGAAACAGAACCCAAGCATTTGAAGTGGCACTGATGATCAAAGAGGAAATAGGAAAATCTCTCTGTCTCTTAAGCATCTTTCTTTGTGGTTTTCTGCAACCAATATTGGTTATAATTCCTCCCAATCAAGCTTCTGGACAATGTAAAGGACAGGTAGCAAGTTACCCCAACAGTTACACTAATGTGAATTAGGATATGTCTACACTGCAATAAAACACCCGCGGCTGGCCTGGGCCATCTGCGTTGGGCATGTAAGGCGTGGCTGTAAAATTGCTGTGTAGACATTTGGGCTCAGGCTGGAGCCCAAACTGTGGGACTCCAGGAGGAGGTAGGGTTGCCGTACTCAAGCCCTGTGAGCCCAAATCAGCTGACCTGGGCCTGCCACAGGTGTTTTTATTGAAGTGTAGCTGTACTCATAGTTCTTGACTAAGAGGAGGGCTTACTTTTAGAGATTAGGGAGGAGTTCAGTCTCCAGTTCCTTCAGTCTCCATGTTCCACAGGCTCCTCTTCTGGGCAGTTGGCTGCCAGTGGTGATCTTCATGATCAGTTTTAAAGTGGTGTAAAATATCAGACTCTGTTTTGCTTCTTCATATCACATGACTTTTATGCAGAAAACGAGCATGCTTTCAATGCAGAGCCACTTTTGCTCAAAATTCATTTTTTTATTAAAAACATTTGCATGCTGGCCTTCTGCTCACCCCCACTGGGGTCCTATTTCACATTTCACCGTGGTCTTCAAGGGCATCAGATAGCCATTCCCTCTCTGGCATGCTCTTCTGCCTGGGAAAGGTCTTCTGCTGAGGCAGGAGGGACCATTCCACTAATATGCAAGAGCAGGGAACACTCCGAGTGAGCTCTACCCCTGAAGCTTGCTAGGGATTAAGCACCATCTTTGCTGTAGCTCAGTAGAGTATTGGTGGCCTGGTTTAGAACCAGGAGTGTTTTCCCGCTGCATTATGGGACACATGTAAACTACCTGCTTACCCTAAAAGAGCCTCACAAGGACTGGACAAGGCAGAGGACCATATCAAACAATCCCTTAAAGAGCCTTCTGAGGAGAACATCTGACATGCTACAGAAGCAATCAAAAATTGCTTTCCCTCCACCCCAATGCAACTCCTCCGTCTTATTTCCCGAATCCTCTACCCCAGGGAAAATCTGACTACATTTAACTCCAAAGATTAAATAGACTGCTAGCAAGCAACAGTGTTGGGTGTGTCCAGACATAAGGCCCAGTCTCACAAAGCATGGTGTGTCCTTGATTCCTGTTGATTTATGTGGGAGTTGAGGCTCTTAGCATCTTGCAGGATCAGAGCCCTGATTCCAGGTTTTAGATTCTGTGGTGACTGGGGAGGATGACTTTTTAGTTACAGCCGCCCACGGTGTTGCTCTGATATCTGTGTCTGCCATCTAGAAACCTCTGCAAGCACGGCCAATATGGCTTCATGGCAGCAGCCAGTGCTCCAACTTGTAGGATAATAAAATGCTTATCTGCATGCAGAGACGTAGACGGCAAGAGATTTAATGCAAATGTAGCATCTAGCAACCTCGGTGCCTTCTTGCAAACTATTGATTAGGTGTCTGATTTACTTTCCCTTGATAATAGACCATAGGAATAAGCCAATAGAATGAGGAGGAAGAAAACCTGTCATGATCATTCGATGCAGCTGGCGAGCCAGTGGAGAGACAAAGCCCTCTGATTGGGTTAGAATAAAGCTAGGGTTGGGGGAACTGTCTTAGCAACAGCGGAAAACAACTCCCCCCTTCTGTGCCCACTGTACAGCCACACTGGAAAGTTCCTGAATATATTCCTTGATGCTTTTGTTTCACTACAGCCCTCATCTGAGCATGACTGGTTTGGTTCACAGTGTGTGTGTCTGTTTACCTGGTCACTCCACGGTCCTTTAGAAAGAATGAAAGCGTTTCTGTTTTCCTGACCAATCTTATTAAAACCCAGTATTGATCTCCAGGTAAAATGATATGCTGTTATCTTAATTACCTTCATTTTGAAATCCCTCCATGTGGGCATTTGGGGCTAAAAGTGAAGGTGGGTTTTTTGTCTTTTGCGGTTTTCAGTATCTTACTTTGGATGCATTTCCAAAGCAGATGAAACAGTGAAACAGTCACCTCCAGTATGATTTGATTTTTATGGTACAATATTACATTCTAAGGGAGACAGCCAGTTCTTGTGGTTAGAGCTGGAAACAGCTCTGCCAAGGACTTGCTGTGGGAACATGGGCAAATCACTTCATCTTTCCATGCCTCATTTTCTCCAGATTCCATCTGGATCTATTCTGCAGCTCACACAGTCCACATCAGCCTGCAACATTCCTAGTCTTAGAGTTTAATGTTAGTAAATTGTGCTGAGATCCTAAAATGTGTTGAGATCCTAAAAGTGTTCTTACTCTGGGGTACTTAGGTGGATAAGTGAAATCTTCAGTTTCCTGTATTGCAAGGACACAATTTGGGGAACCAGCAGGGTCTGGTTGGTAGGTCACTGGCCTGGGAATAAAGAGAAATTCATGAAGGTTAAGTCCATCAATGGCTATTAGCCAGGATGGGGAAGGAATGGTGTCCCTAGCCTCTGTTTGTCAGAGGGGGGTGATGGATGGCAGGAGAGAGATCACTTGATCATTACCTGTTAGGTTCACTCACTCCAGGGCACCTGGCATTGGCTACTGTTGGTAGACAGGATACTGGGCTAGATGGACCTTTGGTCTGACCCAGTATGGCCTTTCTTATGTTCTTATGAGAAAAGAGTTCTAATCTAAGCATGACCACTAACCTGTGTGATCTTAGACAACTCACTTCAACTCTTGACACCCCTTTTGTCTGCCTTGTACTTAAGGCAGAGGCTGTTGTTATTATTATATATATTTACAGAACCTAGCTCATGGGGTCCTGATTGGACTCATGACCTCTAGGCACTACTGGGAGATAATAATGAGGGGTTAGTGGTGGGTTTTTTGGCTAAATTAAGTGAAAATGCAAAGGGGAATTTTTTAAAAGAAGTTGAGAATGGAGATAAGCTGAACATTTACTGGAAACAAAACTTAGGCATTTTGAGTCCTCTCTGGAGATGACCTTCATTGTCCTCTTCTCACCTGCTGCCTTGTTCAGCTCATAAGCATTCACACTTTTATCTCACTATTTTCATTCTGATAATAGGCATAGATTTTGTTTGTCCTGCATCTGTTGAAACGGCGGATACGATAATAGAAGCACTGCCGGGACCAATATATATTGGCCTTGTCTTAGGAGTGTGTCCAATAATGTCTAGGTCAGGGAGCCTTTAACTGCAGAGTCAGGGAATTTAGTCAGCTGTCATCACTCCTTAATTAAAAATAGCAGAGACTCACTTGCATTCCATTGCTGTGTGTTAACTCATTTGTCATCTGTCCTCTTCTCACCAGCTGACCACTCCCTCACCCTGAAAAAAGAGATGATGTGCACAAGCTTAGGAGGTATGAAGGCAATGTGGCCGGTTTTAAGAGAGAGCACATTTAAGAAAGAAAATACCTTTTCACTCAATACATAATTAACCTGGAGAACTCATTGCTGTGAGATGCTATTGAGACCAAGAGTTTAGCAGGAATCAAAGGAGGATTGGACTTCTATAATTATGTGGGATGTCCACTTTCATGCTTCAAGGCATAAGTCAAACAATAACAGCCTGGGGTTAGGAAGAAACTTTTTTCTAATGGGAAAATTAACCCATAATTTTCCACTATAGGGTTTCTTGCTCCTTCCTTTGCAACAACTGTCAGAGACAGACTGGACTGTCAATTTGATCCAGTCAGGCTGTTCCTGTGTTCTTATATACATAACTGATTGAATTCCTCACTTCCCACTAAATGGAATTCTACAATATCTCTGCTTGCTATCACCTTGCAGTAGGTTTCACTGATTTCATTGGGAAATTCCTGAGGGATCAGTGAGATGGAAGGTTACACAAAGGTCCAGAAGCTGCAGAGTGAAATAAATAGTGTGTTGTAATATATTTATTGAATGAAAATGCAGCCCCCTTTCCTCTTCTCCACCAAGAAAAAGTGTGTGGGGGTGGGAGGGGAGGAGAATACATTGCCTGATAGAGATATTATTTAACACTTGGAGACAAGGAAGAGGTCTGGCAGTGGGGAGAATTTTTCTGGTTACTGCTACTACAAATAAATCATTGGTGAAATTACATGATTCTGATCATACTTACACGAAAATCTGTCAGTTTCAATTAAATTACTCCTGGTATGCACCAGAATTAAGTGAAAAGAGAATAATGCCCAATATGTATCTAATCTGTTACCTACATCCAAAGAAATGTATGTGCAGGTCCATTTGATTGATGTGGGGCCAAATTCAGTCCCTGGTGTAATTGCACTAAAGCCAATCATAACATTAGGGTGAACTTGGCCCTTTGTAAAAGCGACAAAGAGTCTTGTAACACCTTATAGACTAGCAGATCCAGACTAACCGGCTATCCCTCTGATACCTGGCCCTTTGTGTTCAATTATTATTATTTAGTGCATTTAATATGGTTGTGCCTGGGGACCAACCAAGAATAGGGCCCTGTTGTGCAAGGCACTGTACAAACACATAGAAGTAGATAGGCCTTTCCCCAAAAGCACAGAAACAAGAAGTATTGTAACAGTTTAGTAACTTAACATCACCCAATGGGTCAGTAGCTAAACTCGACTGGTTTACACTTGGGATATTTTAAAAGAATTCGGTGCTCAGCTCCCATTGAATTTTAATAGGATCTGGGCACTTAATCGCTATAGGTTCTTTTGAAAATCACAGCCTCAGCTACTCTGTAATCCAAGCAGGTACTGTGATGTGGATTTACAACTATTTGTGAAACCTTTGACCAGTCAGATGTGTAGAGATCACTTTCAGTTGAAACCACTTGTCAGCTCATGGATCCCAAGAAGAGTCGCCACTTGTGGCTGCTTATACAGAGCAGGCATGATGCACATAGCTCACCCGTTGTCTGGAATCTATTCTCAGCGTTTCCTGCCATTGTAAGGACAGCACTAGGCTGCTACATGGGGAAGAGCTCCTAAAATACTTTCGCTGAAGAAACAGACTGAAACACAGTGCCTATCGCAAGAACTAACATTATTCTAACTCCTCCAGGAAGTTTTCCTTTGACCCTCGGCGTGGAGGCCTGATTTTGTGAAACTGAAACCACTCCTTCCAGGATCATATCATTCATCCATAACACCAGCCTACTAGCCCTCTGTTGTATGAGTAAACCAAGGGCTGTTTTCCAGGGCTATCAGTCCATCAGCCCAAATCTGCAAGCTGCAATAAATCTGTGGTGCAAACAGCAGGCACAACTATCACTGTATTCTGCAAGGGAAGCAGGATTAGAAGAACCTTTGTCCTTTGGCACCATAAAAGTAGGATTCTACTACATGAGCTGGAAAAGGCCAACTTTTCCCAATAGCAGGGGCAGGTTTCATAGTCTGTGTGTGGCCTAGCTGTTAGATTGGGACATTGCTCGCTCATGCACACAAAGCTAGCATGTTACAAAGCCCTCTTTGCCTGGAACTACCATTGACTTTGCTGGGAGGTTCATGTGCAGACCGGTAACAAGAAGAGGATGCTTGGTGCCCTTCCTGGCATTGGTATGATTCCTTTACAGTGGACATTCATGCACAGCCTGGAAATTGAGCCCCCAATTCATCAAAAGCTTCTCTAAATTGTATGAATCTTTGGCCTGAATCTGGCCCAGTGCTTAATTCGTACCAGGGCTGAGCCTCGGCACCTCTAGGGTTGGCAGTTCACAGCCCCGTCACCTCTGGTCTTGCCATGTCAGTTATGAATGTAAAAAAATCTCTTGAGCCCCGGCACCATTTTTGTTACCAATTAAGCACTGATCGGGTCCCCTATTCAAAGAAACATGGAAGAGTAGATAGAGCAGGGATTCTCCACATTTTTTTCCCCTGAGGACTCCACAACATGCTGTAAAAACTCCATAGCCCACCTTGCCACAACAACTGGTTTTCTGCATATAAAAGCCAGGGAGCTGCAAGCCAGGAAATTGCCTGGGGCGCCATGTCACAGGGGGCCCCGCAAAGCTAAGTTGCTCAGGCTTTGGCTTCAGTCCCAGAGGGCAGGGCTTGGGGCCCCAGGCTTCAGTCCCATGTGGTGAGGCGGGCTCCAGCTTTCTGCCCTGGGCCCCAGCAAGTCTAATGCCGACGTTGCTTGGTGGACCCCCTGAAACCTACACGGAGCCTTTCCTGGGGCCCTTGACCCTTTGTTGAGAACCACTGTAATAGAACTGGTTTTGACTGACTTTTACTTGGAGATTTTAGGTTCCTTCAAAGAGATATTCAAGCTGTGCTAATCCAGGAAGACTGAAATTTCGAGTCAAGGTTCACATGGACCCCTTTGAAGCAAAGTCATCCAGTTTGAGGCAGATTCGGTACAACTGATGTTAAACTGTTGAGAGGGGTAGAGAACGGAGAAAACATTTCAGAACCTCAAGAAAGTTTAGTTCAAGTTGGATTCTAGGGTGATTCCAAACATCATCTGAGGGTCTCAAAGCACTTTATAAAGAGTAAGCCTCACAACGTCCTTGTGAGGTAGGTGAATCCCATTTTACTGATGTGGTAATTGAAGCACAGAGAGGTTAAATCCAACATTTTTTAGTGTCTACTAATTTTGGATACCCAATTTGAGAAATTAATTTTTCAGTGATTCTTACCCCTGTTTTTCCCATTGACTTCAATTGAAGCTAGAGGTCTTAGGAGTTCTGATAATCAGTTCCTAGATGTCTCATGTTGAACATCCAGTGGACAGTAAAGAAGCTGAGATGACTTGTCCAAGGTCACACACAGAATCTCTGGCAATGTTAGGGCTAGTACTCATGTCTCCTGATTCCAAGTCACCTGCTTTAACCCCTAGATCACACTTCCTGTTTGATCCGATGTTGACCTTAAAGAAAATCAGTCAGTTAATATTTCTCCACTGCTGGTCATTCTCAGAACTAGAAAATAACACTCCTGCAATCTTTCTCCACTGAATCAAAGTCTTCGTCTCCTCTCTAGAAACCCTAGAGGCTTCTTGTCTGCATGTCAGTGGAGACATTTTCAGACTGCACCAAACTTTTTTCAGACTAATTAAGCTCTGATGACTTCAGCTGTATTTGCAGCTCCTGATTAAGGCCATTATACTAATTAAACTCTTAAATGATTAAAAATGCAAATAGCCAGACCTGTGTTCAGCAGCAGGTTTCCATTTTCAAGCTTTAGGACAGCAGAGTGAATATGTGGCAGGGTCTCTAGTGGAAACAGTATTTTTTAAAAACAATTTTGCTACATTCCACTTCATGCAGACGTAATATTGAGTGCTGGGGTAAGCATCTAATCTGTCTCACAGCTAAAGAAGAAGATTTGATTAAAACACAACCCCTCACCACCACCACCACCATCTCGCCTTTTGGTGCCCTAGCTGTGGGAGTCTCAGCAGAGAGGCCAAGAAACCGAATGAGCCGTGGGCACTGAATTGCCCTCTTGATTTCTATAGACTGATCCTGCTCCCTTAGAAGTCAGTAGCAAAACTCTCAGTGGGTGGAAACTACCCCTGTTCAGAGGGGGTGTAAGAGGGATTCAAGAAGGGCATAGGCCCTGTTTACAGAGGTGCATTAAACCCAATGACAATACAATTGAGTGGGCCTTAGGAGAGGCCCCATTAGGTCAGGATTGAGCCTTATTAGCTAAGGGGTGTGAGAGATGCTTGCATTGCTGCTGCCAGTGCCTTATCTCATCTCTGGACCACAGAGAAGGCTTTCCTCAAGGGCTGAAAATTCAAGATATTTCATTGACATCATGCACCTAGAAGCCTAGGGATTTCCACACTGGATCAGCAGAGGGGTTTCGATACTCCAGTATCCTCTCCGCCAGTGATCAGTACCTGATCCTTCAGAGGAGAATGTAAGACCCCTGCAACAGGCAGTTATAATTGTAACATGCCCCAAAGGGAAAGTTTCTTCATAATTCCTGTTGGTTAAATTCATCGTAAAATAAATACATGAAAAAACAAATGGGAGGACACCATATGGATGCAGCTAGTGCTGGTCACATCGAATGAGCCAGATCCTCAGCAGGAAAAAATTGGCATATCACCTGGAGTTGCATCAAATTACAATAGCTGAGGATGTGGTCCCATGAACTCCAATGGATTATGCTGATTTCCATCAGCTGAGGATCTGGCCTATTATCTTGAACTGGTTCCAGTTGAATAGTTCAGGTGATGTTAAATTGTGTCTCTGTCATTTAGATGATGATACATTTTTTTTTGGCAAGACTCTCATTTTAATAGGCTAAAATAAAAAAGAAGAGTAAGAGGTAACTACTGCACACACAAATGGTAGATTTTATCCAGCCAGTGACAGTGGGATGCAGGTGTTTCACAGCCAGCACAAGTTAACAAGGACAGACGTGTTGGCCAAATGCCAAAATGATAAAATTGTCCAGGGAGGAAAAATAAAAGAAATCACAAGAGTTATTCCATCCTGAGGTTTGTATTTTTGTGTCTCCTGAAGTGAACACGTCGGTCAGTAATCAAAGGTTTGAAAAGTCATTCGACCCCTCCAGCGTGCCCTCCAAATTAGTATGCAAACCATCTGCTCCCCACACTACTGCTCTCCTAAAAGACTGCAGGTCAGATTCTGATCACCGTTATACCAGTGTAAACCCAGAGTAACTCCCTTGAAGTTAATGGAGTCGCTCTGGATTTCATATTCTGGCCTGCTGAATATCTCTGTGCCAGAATAACATTTGGGGGCCCACCCTTTTACATTGTATCACCATTATAATGGGCTTCTCTTCTCAAAGGATTGTCTCATTTGAATCAGTCCCACTCGGCCAAAATTTGCGCACAAAGGAAATAGAAGCTACGAAGACAAGGCAGCCCAGTTGTTGATCCACAGCCTCCCATCATCATTCACTTCAGGGCCAGGTCTCTGGTGCCAGTCCCAGATGCCACAATAAATCCTATGTTTTGTCTAGACATTGTAACACTGATGGCAAGTCATTGGAGGAAGGATGTGCCATGTATGTCCTGAAATATCATGCACGTCCTGACTGCTTTGCAGATGGTGTGGCTTTGGAAAGCTCATGTTGTGAAGCAACAAATCTAAGATGTTATATATATGGATGTAAGTGAAATTGCAGCTTCTGAGAAATGGATGCAGAAGTTTAAAAGAAGAGATGGGCCTGAGCCTCTGAATTTGCATCCAAAACCAAGTTCAAGGATTTTGTTCAGCCCGTTGTATAGATAGGGGCCCAGACACCATGGTTATGGGCATATCCGAACTAGGTTTAGTTTTAGATTTAATGCAGCAGGTCCCAGTCACTAATTCTAGATCCAGGAAAGCATAGGGCTGTTTGGATACAAGAGTTTGGTTCAGGTTCTTTTCTATCCAAATGATTTTCTTGTATTTTTGGCTTAGAAGAGGAAAGCAATAACCAACAGGTATTTTTTCTTTCTCTTAGATCTCGCTTGGCAACTGGGTTGACTGGACTTCCTCCAGGTGAGAAGAATCATAGAGGCAAAGTGAGATACAGAGGTAAATATTTGCCATGCATCACATTGCCACATTTGAGGGTTTAATTCTGCTCCTGCTGAAGCCATGGGGAATTTTGCTGTTAACATCAATGGGAGCTGAATCAGGCCCTACATATGGATTTAACAGGTTATGAAAATTTTTCCTAGATAGTTTACTAAATGTCATTTGAATTTAAAATGAATCGTACTGTATTGATACTTGGTTAAATGTTTTAAAATGTGGGTGTAAATTGAAGCCAATGTGAAACCAAACATTTAAAATGTCTTCCTCCGAGTGTGGAAACCTCTTGGTACATTTTGATTTCACGTGAGCCGTACGCAGTTCGGTTTTGCATGATGTTGATGTGAAAGTAGATGAAACGTTTTTGTTTTTGCCAGAGTTTCACATTAGGCCAGATCTTCAGCTGGTGTAAATCAATGTCTCTTTTGACTATGTCCATTTATAGAAGCTGAGGACCTGGCCCTTTGAATTTGGGTTTGGGGGTTCACTCAAAGCATAGCCCCCAACTCAGGGCTCACACGCCCCAGGCAGAGCAGAGCTGAAGAAAATATTCACACAAACATCTTCACAGTTAACAAGTTCCTTACAGTTCTAGTAATAAGGCAAAGGTTTAATCTGAGGAGTCCATGACTTTGATCATTCCTTTACTTGACTTCAACATGGGTTATGTACATACAGCTGCTGAGGTAATAAGGTGCCATTGTAAACCTCATGCACTTTACACTGGTGGCTTATTTTGTATCCAGAAATTCTCAATAAATGTACAGCTTTATAATGTGAATGTGGTACAGAAGTTCCCATTTGCTTTCTCATTCCCATGTGTACACAGTTTAAGTATCATAACTGTACATGAGTGTGCAAGCATGATATGCCATGAACTCTGTTGCATAGAAATAAACATGATCTCTGCAGTTAGTGTTTCAAACCAGCTCAAATGCTGCAAACCTTAATCCCTTTGAAGTCTGAGTAAGAATTGAATAAAAACTGTATAGGAGCCACAGGATTTGGCATAAGCTTGTGAATTAGAAGCACAGTTTCTCCCTACCATTTAAGAACCCAAGGCTCTGATTAGCAGTCAAAGATCTTGCAATATAGTTAGGGCTATACTATGAGTTGGAGTACATGTCCCCTCCCCCACCAAACATTTCTCATAGTCTGTTTGCTCTTTGTGCTTCATTTCAGCATCTTTAAAATTGAAAACATCATTGCCAAAATTATATGTTCATTGCCATTCACAGGCATACTACTTCCAAGACAAGAACCCTGCCATATAAATGAACTCAATTTCCAGTGACCAACTGGAAGTTCCAAAGTACCATGGAAGGAGCTTCTCTAGTGATGTTTGCAGACATGACTAGGAGAGGCGATGCGAAAAATCTGATGAGAGATCTTGTTCTTTTAGTCCTACATTCTGACCTCGCAAGTTGCACATCAAGGTGAGGAAGAATGTGTGTGAAGTGTAGGCATGGATGCAGGTACCATTAAGAACTAAAAGTAGCCTTCTGTATGGAGCAGTGGTGTCTGTCAAGCCCTCTGTATGCCCACCCACTTCTTTGCTACTGTGCAGAGAATGATTAGAGAAGGGATGTGGAATGGGTGAAGACTTAGGCTTAACTGTGATATTCACCATGTGTGATGGGGGTGGGGGTGGAGGGGGGTGGGAGGGGTGTTTGTATTATTAGTTGTATTAGGGTAGCAACTAGAGGCCAAAGTTATTATTTACTGTAGACTAGGATCCCATTACGCTAGGTCCTGCATAGACAAAGAACAAATAGCTGGTCCCTACCCCAAATACCTTACAATGTAAGTATAAGACAAGAGACGAAGGATGGAGACAGACAAGGAAGTGCAAGGAAACAGTGAGATAAGGTTGGCCATATTGTGCTAGGCATGGTACATACACATAACAATACAATGGTCCTTGCCCCAAGGAGTTTACAATCCAAGCCACAGCCGATGGAAGGGAGGACAAGGAGACACTGGAAGAGATAAGATCACCACAGCAAGCAGCAGTCACAGCATGTCCACTGCCTATCCTGTCGAGAGGGTTGTAGGCGAGGATCTGAGGAGAAATTCGAAGGAGGGTGGAGTAGTAGCTTTGTGTGTTCTTCTCTTAGGATTTACTTCTGCTCCTAGGCAGAACTCTCATGAATGCTAGGCTGGATTCTCCTGCTCGCAGCTCTGCTTGTCACATGGTATGTGTGCAACACTCTACACCCTTCTGCAGATCAAACCCCAAGTGATTGTAATAGAGTTTAAAAATTAAGGGCCAGATCCCCAGCTGCTGTGACTCAGTGGAGCTGCAGTGAAGACAATGGAACAATGCTGGTTTACACTCACTGTGAATCAGCCCTGTTGTCTTTCAGATGTAGCCTTTTCTGCCTGCCTTCCCAGGAACCCACATGTTGTTTCCTTCCGTGCTCCTGAGTTTCATTGTTTCAGCTTTGCTCGTGTCACTGTTCTTAATCTTCTTCTTCCACACTTACAGTTTTTGACATTTGTTCTGAAATTTGGTCTCATTTGCTGTCGTCCTTGTGCCAGAAATCAAGCGAAGTCAGAGACAAGGGAGACTTGTCTGGTTTATGTCAGAATGCAGCACCCTGGAGGATTGTTCCTGCTGTGTAGCTCCACCTGCTGGAACTGGCTCAAAACATGGATCTCACAAACCTCTAACACACCCCTTGCTTTCCATCCAAGAGTATAGATTTGAAACTGAGCAGACAGCTGGTAGACTCTCTAACACCAACCCATGTGCCTCGACCTCCATTGTTCTTGTCAAATCATGTCTATTCTTTATCCAGAGACTCTCCAGCCCATAAAACAAGGTGCCATGATTGTATTCATTCCTAAAATGAATCCTTCTATGGTCTTGAGGCAGAGCTCAGTTTCATTTCAAATCTGTGATGGATTTTGCTATGATTGAAGCATCTTTTAACTTTCCTTTTTGGTGTCCAGAGACAAAACCATTTTGTCCAAATCAACCCTAGATCTTTTTCCTGGTTTACTAGATCATCTCTCTCTAGGGCATCTAAATTGTTCCATCCTGGGTTGTTGTCTCTGAAACGTTATTGCTGTATCCAGTCTTTGAACCTCAGCGTTTTCAGGTTGGAGTAAAGCTTGTGGCAAGTCTAATGCCAACCTTCATTGCCTCATGCTTTTCTATTCTTCTCAGTAATTACCTGAAATGATTTGCAGAAGGACTTAAAGATGGGGGCTGTCTCTGATTCTCACATCAGTTCTTCATCTCCACTGAATTTGCAAGAACTGAGAACAACATCCTCTATGCCGGCCTCCATATAAAAATTAATAGCATTGGCACCAAGGCCACAGAAGGTTTCCTGATGCTGCCAAGAACAGGGATGCTAGCTACAGAGCAGAGGTCTGCATCCTTATGTACTAGGGATCTTGCAAACTCCAAAATGCATCTGTTTTATTTCAGGTCATGTACTGCCTTGAATAGTTCTTTGTGTGCTCTGCAACCAGCTGCTGGAACTCACTCAGAAGAACCCTGAGATAAGTATATGACACCTCTCCCTTGGTACCATGTCCCAACCCACACCCGCTTGCTATCTTGACTTTGTCAGTAATACTGTTTATATTGTCAAATTGATTTCTTATAAGGTAACTAAAGATGGGCCAAAAGAATATGGAATGCTTTTCTGTTCTACATACAGGGTCATTTGGAGGTCCACAGAAGGGACAGGCATTTTGCTACCACAGTGGTTACCCTTGGTGAATGCCATGATGATCTATATATCATGGAAGAGAAAAAATGATACATCTTGGAATGACAGAACCACAGGACGCTTGAGGGCTGGTTGGCATACTCACAGCTGGACAAATCTTCCTTCCACAAGTATGTGCTGGTATTTTGAGACTTGAGTAAGTAGTGCCTGGGCATTTTTCACATTGCATCATTAGATTCTGAAGTCCTACAGATTCTCCCTGTAGTTTCAGATGGTTACAATAGTCTTCGTTTCTTGTCTTGAACTGCTTTGCGTAACATTGAAAAGGACTGTTTAACAACTTTCATTTTCCATCCTTGAAATGCATTTCAGTGGTGGGTAAAGGGATTTTATATATACACAACTATACACAGAGAGACAGGCACTTAATATCTCTGAATAGGTTATATATAGCATTCCACCTGCCAAACATTTTCAAGTGAAGCCCCTGGTTTTGAATGAGAGCTGGGGATGTCAGTGAGTGTGAATGGGACATGCAGTTGCTCTGAAAAATCAAGCCCAGTGTGTCACAAGTTGGGCTTCCAAAGACCTAGGCACCCAAACTCAACGGCCACTATGACTGATTGTGAGTGTGTGTGTGTATGTGTGTATACACATATACACACACAAGAATAGCATAATATGGAAAAGTGTGACTTCTACCTCTGATACATGCTGTTCCATTCCTGGAGTGCCACAAGCACAGCACTTTGTGTAGTTAGACCTTTTTGGAAGGGCAGCTTTTCCTATCCTGACTCTGAAAAATGTTTGGCTGCATTGCTTTTATCTTCTTGCCCATCTGTGGGAGTCAAATCTTTATATTGAGGTTGCTCAGACTGGCTTCTAATCTATCCTGGTTGACTAAGCCAGACTCAGACAGAAGGCAAAGAGGGAGGAAAAAGGTGTGAGTGGTGACTGCCACATTCTGTAGGTCAGCAGAAAATTTAAGTTCATTCCCAACTCAGAAGTTGCTCAGGACACAGCCAGGGTGATGTTGCCAGATCCCCTCTCCTCACCTGGTCTGGTCAGGTCAGTATATCTTTCAGGGTCAGAAGACAGAAGGTCCCATGATGTGATGGTAAATCAGAAGCACTGGTGATCATCAGCTTGCTGATGCCTTGAGCAAATGACCAAGTGTTCCTTGAAAACAAATGTCCAAAAGGAGTGGCAATCTTATATCAAAATTGACTAGTCACAGCAGTTTTTCAACAGCCCATTTATAGACACTTCTTTTCTTCTTAAGGTTCTGATCTTTTGTTGTGACTTCTTCATAACCCTCCCTTTCCTCCATCCCTTGAAAATGGCTTAAAAATTCTCTAAACTGAATTCTCTAAACTGCACTTACGTTGTTTCTGGAACTCTGTTCTGTGCCAATTCAGAGCTCTACTGAGTCATCAACATCCTTTGCTGCAATACCTGGCTTTTCCTTGAAAGTCTAGCTCAGGGGAGAGAGTGTGTAAAAAGCTCATTGGTGAGGAGAAGAGGACAGGAACGGTTTCCAGAAGCTGTGAGGTTGTTCTTGGTAGATATATAAGGAGAGATCATTCTAGGCATGGACATTACATGAGACGATGTGCAAAGCTGGCAGAGAGAGAAAGAGAAAGTGAATAATAATGAAAGAGAATCAGGAGGGATGGATGGATGAATGAATGGATGGATGTCTTTTTCAAGCATTTTGGGATCCTTCAGGATAAAAGGCACCACATAAATGTAAGATGTTATTATTTATTATTTACTAGTGTTGGGGGTCTGCTTCAGTATTTTAAAATCAATAGTCCCACATTCTCAGACCAGGTAGGACTTTGAATCCAAGACCCTGGTTGTATGTTTCAGCTCTTTTCGATTTTGATTTGACCTTTCTTTTTTTACCATTCCAATCAGTGCATGGCCCTTCTGGCTCGCTGTCCCACTCCTGAGCAGCAAGTCACGTTGAGTCATAGGGAGTCAGTCAGTAAGGGATCTCATCAGCCTTTGAAAAAAATAGGTTTTGATAGAAAACAGTCTTGATAGCCTAATTTGCTTCTGCCTCAGGCCAGCTCTTTTCTAGGGTAAAACTCGAAAGGCAAATCAAAAAAGAACTAACCCAGCAAGCAAAACGCAACAGAATCGTCTTGTCTCGGGTATGCTCTCAGAAATGGGGTATTTACGCTGCCTCAAACCCTTTATTTTACATTACAGTGGTCACCTATTTTCTTTCTATTGCATTTTTCCTTTCATTAAAATTTTTGTGATGATTAGGCAAACGTATTGTTAATGCTTCATTATCATTATTATTTATTTCTACTGTGGTATCACCTAACAGCCCCAGTCATGCCATTGTGCTAGGCGCTGTACAAATGCAAAGGAAAAACATAGTTCTTGCCCCAAGGTGCTTATCACCTAAGTAATATAATAATAGTAGTAATCATTTTTAATAGAGCCAGCCGAAGCCAAACTCTCCTGGATTTTCTGGATGTTTGAAATCCTAAACCAGCTCTGGATCCATATTTTGCATATAGCCCATATATTTAGGATCAGTGGAACCAGCATCCAAAATCCAAACACTGTCATGCTTTGAGATGTTCGGAATGCAGATTAGAATCTATATGCTGTGGCTTATTAATACTTAGGATCTGATTGTTTCTTGGACTGTGTGCCCAAGTAACGGTGTTTGAGGAAACAGTCTATTTTGACCTTGTGTCCAGGCATTCAGGAGTAAATGGACATAGCACACCAGCTATTCCCCTACCTACGTATACGAAGCAGGTCATTGGAGGATTGGTTATTCTCCCATTATGCACTAGCCAGAATAGGTGAGCCAATGCAGGGATGTCATAATTTGCAACTCTAATAGTGCAGCAGCAAATTTCTACGCCCTGGGGTAAGGAGGGAACAAGGTGCTTGGATACTGTAGTGATGAGCACAATGTAAGAACCTCGACAGAATAGATTAGAATAAAATAGAGGGGTTGGACTCCTGGAGCTACATTTCCTTTCCTCAGCAATCCACTGCCCCTTTTTCTGGCCTGTGTCCTTGTGGCCTTGAAAGATTATTAGCATAATCTAATGTGGTACTGGCAGCACAGACAAGGGAAAATGTGGGTGCGGGGGAGAGAAGGGGAGTTGTGTAAAAATTGGTGTCTTTTATCCTCTCAATATCCCTTTGAAAGTGGATACAGAAAGGAAAACTTGAGTAATATGGTTGTGTTGCTGCCCCCAGGTGCATTGGGTATTTAGTGTGGTAGTGCCATGCCCTTCGTCTCAAACCAATTGCCAGTTCTGTGACTCAGTCCTTTAAAAATCATACAAGGAATTCAGGAGAGGTGAAAATTTCAACCTAGGGAGAGTTACCAGCTCCTTTCTCCTCCCTCTGCCTGATATGACAGACCAAGCACTGGCTTAAAATAAAGCCAGATTCAGATGTCCTGCCCTTCCTCTCTTTTGGCCTTTGTGTAAATGGCATTATATATTCCACCTTAAAAAGAAAAAAGAGGAGAGAAAAAAAAGCCCACACTGTGCAGAGAAGGAGAGCGCTGCAGAAAGTGGGCCCCTTGCTTTTTTCAGAGAGGGAATGTAAGCAGATCCCAGCTGAAACTGCTTCGCTCAGCAGTTTTCAGCTTGTTTTAATTGGCCTGGCCTGAAAGAATTCCGAATGCTGTACCTGTGCCAATGAAAATGCAAATGTTTCCCCTAGACTGAGGCGCTCATATTGGTCAAGCCCCGGCTCTGATAGCAGCAGCAGGGCATGGAGACAGGACACAGCGAGGTTATGATCTAGTGCAGCTTAAAAAAAAACAAAACAAAAAACCCACAAAGGGCTGTGGAAAGCAAAGAAATAATAATGGAGAGAAGGGTGAAACACAGTGGTACCTTTTGGAATTCCCTTGAAAATAGGAGCTTCTCCTTAGCGAAGGACAGATGCAACACAAGGCTTTTAAGGGTTCTTTTTAAAAAAACTTAAGGGGGAGCTCTGTCTCTGTATGAAACCACTATTGTGGGGCTTTCTCACCAGAAAGGAAGCTGGTGTTTTCAGATACCAGAGACGCCATAGTTCAGAGCAATCCTACAGCCTACTGATGTGGACATGTTAGGCACCAAATTCTGGCCTCGATTACACTGATTGAAGGCCATGAAAATGCACTGGAATAACCGAGGTTACAATCTGAGTTAGTTTTAAAGGCCCAGGAAGCATGGCAGTGATGGAAGTGGGATGTAAGAGTAGGGGAAATATACAAGATATGATTCTGGTACTTGCTGGCTGCCCTTGAAGTCAGCGGGTGGCACGGTTGTAATTGGGGCATACACTGATTTACAGTGCCTAGTGTTTGCTTCCTTTTTGTTTTGTCACATGGATGATACTGTGCATATTGATTTGGGCCACTCTTCCCCTACTTCTCCCCCACACTTTGATCATTAAAAGCCAAATTCTGTTTCCTTCTCCACAGCTGCAAAGGGCCCACGGTGCATCTCAACTGGTGTGGTTCCACTGCACGGAGCAAGTAGAATTTTGGGAGCTAGTGCAAAAAAGTTTGCATCCTTTGCCTCTGGAAGAGCCTAGCTCCACAGGGAGTTTCTTTGCAGATGGAATCAAGGGGGCAGGATTAGGCTGGTGTATCAGCTAATATATAGATATACCAACCAGGGCCCAGGGAGGGCTGGAGACAGAAACAGTGGGGACTACTACATATTCTGCTCAAGAATCAATGTGAGCTGAGTATGGGCCCCTAGAGTTCTAATCCCAGCTTTGCCACTGATTCACTGTGTGACCTCAGGCAAGCTATAGGAAGCTTCGTACTTTCCATCTGTGAAGTGGGGAAAGAACACCCCCTATTTAGAGATGTTGTAGGGTTAATTGATTATGCCATTCCTATAGAGGCCTTTGAAGCTATAAAGTGCTAAGAGCGTTGTTCTTAGAGATGAGCCAGGTAGGTGAAGTTTAGTTGTGGAACTGGCTGTGTGTTGTAAGTTGCCAAAGATCAGGGGCATTCAGACTTAGAGTTCCCCGTGAGGGGCCATAGTAAAGATGGGGCCGAGTCAAGAAGTTTGGCTCCTAACCCAGAGTCTGGTGGGGAGGATTTGGAGCTGCTTTATAGGTTTGACTCATCTTGAGTTATTATGTAGAGGCTTCCTTGAGGCTCGCAATCCCTGTTTTCCTTCAGGAAGCACCAGAGCACTAGTACAGAAGGGTTCAGTTCAAGTGGGATTCCTTCCTGAGATCCATTTCTTGGGTAAATCTTTATTTGGCTGTTCCATTCCTAAGGCACAGCCCTGCTTAACCTTACAACACTTATTCCCTACCGGAGCAAAGCGGCGGAGGGTGGGGGCTGATCGAGGGAAAACTGCGCTAACCAAATCCTGTTGCAATAAGATCCCTGGCCCAGCCTGTTATTCAGAGGCTTTCTTAACTACAGGCTGATAGGTGGACCCTTAATAAGCTTTTAACTTAATGCTTCAAACTGGAATCCAGCATAGACCATAGAAGTGCGGGGGGGGGGGGGGGATTAACTGGAGGATTGAGAGGGGATGAACTAAGAAAGATGGATGAACAGTTTGGGACAAACTTGGAACAGGGCTGAATCTTTTCCCAGAGATCAAAGCAAACTCAGACTAATTTTAAATTATTTTTTAAATAATAAATTGTACTCATATGAATGGATTTTGAAATATGAATGAAGCAAATCGAATTTGTTCCCCTCCTTTTCTCATACAAACACCTAGAGAATGTTCTTAAATATAATATAGAAGTCATACTTATAACTATATAAGATACAGGACCATATGTCTGTGTGTGTGTGTCTCTCTCTCTCTCCAAGAACTTCTGTAGTGCCCGTCACTATAGTATGTAAATATGTCTTATATGATCTTTGTACCCAATGGGGCAAATTTTCAAACAGACACAGTGAACTTTGCAGTCCTCACCATTCCTAGGTGACATGGGTACCTGTATGCCACATGACCAGTTTGAGCACCTTTGTGTGGCATTTGGGCATCCTGTTCGTGGCTTGCATTTGAAAACTCAGTTCTGTAGACATGATTGATCACCCCTCTGCATAAGCACATGTCCTCTCCATATAGGCACATATTTATGCACAACCACTCCATACACAGACATCTGCAGATTCCCCCAGATAACCATTCTCCCTCCATAGCCATGCCAATGCCTGTTGTCAACATCCATAGAAACAAAAGTACATTGAGCCAAAAGACCATTCAAAGGAATTACCAGAAGCCGTGGGAAACCAGCCCCTTCACTTACCTGGCTTGGCATACGGTCTGTGACTACTGCTTGCTGACTCCATTGTGTATTAGTCCTGTTGTCAAGGAAGTGAATTTAGGAAACAACTCGTTTTTAAGAAATTGTTGATCAATTTTTCTGTCCTCTCAGCCCCATATCCAGTAATGAACCCAAATGCTTTCCATTTTCTAGATAAATATTCAGCATCTTAGGGTATCTAAAATTAGATTTGTATACATTTATGAAGCAATGATTATTCTGAATCTCATTCGTGGCAATTAAAAGGCATCATGATGACATTTAAGGTGATATTTTTCTCCCTGACATTAAATAATTATAAATAATAATGATTAACAAATTGTTCCATTGCTCCCACTCTAGATAAACCTTTAGGTTAATGATCCAAGCCATTAAATTTCATCTTTCTCAAAGGATGGAGCAGTTAGAAAAATGAGAGGAATCTTTGTGCATAAGTGTGATTGATATTATTAAAGCAAAGGCCATTCGTGGGATACATGGGTAAAAATTATGAGGGGTTACCAGCTCAGAGGTCTGGTTAAGCTAAGCATAAGATTGAGGGGCCTGAATCCTCAGCAGCTGTGAACTGAAGTCAGTGGAGCTATGCTGATTGACACCAGCTGAAGATCTAACCCTGGCTGCATAGTTGAACTTCATAGACCTGATATAGGGCCACAATGGAATCAATTGTGCCAAGCAGACCTTAGCCACACTTTAGTCCTCTGTCTCTAGAGGCATTCCTCTTGATTTGCACTCATGTGACAGCAGAATCAGGCCCCAGTTGGTGAGATGGAAACGTAAAGCTTCCATTTGCAGGGTTTAGTGGGTTGTGAACATCTCAAGTATTTTGGGGGTTTCCAAAAATTAGTCAGGGATCGATCATCTTTTTTTGCTGTTGAAGAAAATCATGTTTTTTTCTAGTGGAAGGTCTCTATTAAGGAGGGAAAGACTCCTTAAAAGCTGATCTAGCATAAATAGGCTTTATATACAGAATATAGATTACGGTGTGATCCTGCCATCAATTAAGTGGATAAAATCAATGGAATTATTCCTGATTTAACTGAGAATATAGTCTGGTCCTGTGTTCATTAACTTTTTTTTCTTTTCTTTTCTTTCCTCCGATTACCACTGAAACTTGGAGAGATTCAGATGCTAGGCTCTAGTTTTGGCCCAACCCCATGTTATTCTAAAATGGACTTTCTTAAAATTCATTGGTTGAAATTTTAAAGCAGTCTAGGGTATATTTTAATTTTAATGGAAGATGTGTGGCTAAATCCTCTACACTGATTTTCAAATCTGAAACAATCATTAGTTTTCACACAGTGGCTAAAACTGCTGATAATAAGGTTTTCCAATACAAATAAAAAAAATACTGCAACAATTATCCAGTAAAGTGTAGTAACACTTTGTATCTATATAAATATTTTTATTTATGATTATTATTTTATTTTGGTCGCACATAAAAGACCTAGTCATAGACCAGCACCCCCTACAAACATGAACAAAAACACAGTTTGTACCCCAAATTTGAATTCTCTCCTTTGATGAAGCCAGTGGGAATATTTAGAGGTCCTCACTAAAACTGGCACCCCATTGTGCTGGGTGCTATATAAACACATAGTAAAAGACACTCCTGTTCCAAAGAATTTAGAGTCTAAACAGATAAAGGAGGGAAAAGAGGCACAGAGAAGTGAAGTGACTTGCCCCAGGTCATCCAGCAGGGATTAGCAATCAAGTCGCTTGACTTGCAGTCCCGTGCCCTTTCTCCCACACCACACTGTCTTGCAGAGATAAAGGCCCCAATCCTGCAATCCTCGTACGTATGTGAATAGTCTCATCAAGTTCAGTAATAGGCGAGACTATGTAGAGTTGCTCATGTGGTTACAGGCTGAGTACCAAAGACATCCATCCCATCTTTATCTACACGCCCCATCATTGTCACCATGCAACTGCAGGTACAATTGGGCACATAGGATTTTGGGTCATTACTGCAGAATAGTGTAGTGTTGTGCAGTTTTATTTATTTTTGGTTATATGCAGGAAAACACAAATAACATTTACTCATGAGACAAAACAGGGACACGCTGCCAGAAACAAAGGCTCCAGTCAATTACACAGGATGCTGCTGTGGTGTTATATGATTCATCCACTATGAGTATGAGCAGTTCTTAACCTCAAAGCGCTCTTACTTTCATGCCCTGTGGCACATGTACAAATCAGTGCAAAAAATCCCAGATGTTAGTAAAACAGGAGGGCTAGGATTTTAACCCTTAAAGGTCATCATGTTTGCTGTTAAGAGGCCACTACTTAGCACACGAACCAATACTGTCTCACTGTTCACTTGTACTCCCCTATCTGTCTATATCTATAGTCTCTTGCCTTATACTGTACTTAGCTTGTAAGCTTCCTTGAGGAAAGGACCATCTTTTTGTTCACTGTTTCCAGGGCACTTAGCACAATGGAGTTCTGGCTCATGAACTCCACAATGGAGGTCTGGCTCATGTACTCAACGGTCATACTGGTTGCTGTTTTCTGAGTAGGAAAGAATATTCCCCCAGCTCATATTGTCAGGGACCTTGGGGTCTTTTTTTGTCTCTCTCTGCAGCATGGGCACAGTGTAATTGCTAGGATCATCTGGGAGTATCGCACCAAATCAATTTCTGGCCATTGCGGGAGCCTCAGACACTGATCCCTTACAGACCTAGGACTAGATCCTCAGATATGGACTGAATACTACATCTGTTGTCACTAGCTGTGAATGTGGCCTGAACGGTTGTGGTGCATGTACCTTAAAGCCAAACTTACTTGAAATTTGGGTGTTCTCGGTATTAGGGCTGATGAAATTTGGCAAAAAAAATATTAACAATCTTTTATCCAAAATAAGTTTCTGCCCTAACCCATCTCTAAGTACCAGCCCATCATTTCCAAACTGATTCTTGTTTTAAGTTGTTAATGCAACCCCAGACTTGGTGGTTAATAAATAAGTAAATATTTAAGTAAACATCAGAGCTTAGCAAGTATGATTCACCTCTGTGCAAAGGATCGGTGCAAAGTCTACTCGCCACTCAAGCCCTCTTTTGTGGTATGAAGAGGCATTTACATAGTGCATAGACCTTGAGCTGGCTTTGTGCACTGGGTGAATTGTACCTTACCTGCCTGTATAATAAGAGGGCATTCAAGTGGGTAGGGGTAGTGGATTAGCAACCTCATTTGGGATGATCATAACAAGAGAAGAAAATGTCACAACAGGGATAAATACTCATGTTAAATAACAGTAACAAGCATGGAAATGGTAGATATATAGCCTCCATCTAAATGGAGGGTGGATCCTTTTGACATCAGAGACAGCTGTTGGCTAACTGAGATTTGGATGTTTGAAAAGAAACATTATTGCTTAGATGTCCATTGTTTGGATTTCTCATTTTGCTAAACAAGTACTGCGATCTTCTCATTTGATTCTCCCCACTTTTCACAAGCTAAGCAGGGTCAGGCTAGGTTGTCCTCTAGGAAGCAGACTTACTAGGAACAGCCATGGTTGGTACTGTAGGAAGTATTGCTGGGGATTCAGTAGGTGATTTTCAAAAATTATAAACCAGAAGGAACCTTTGTGAGCATCTAGTCTAACCTCTTGCATAAAACAGGCTATAGGACTTCCCTGAATTAATTCCTGTTTGAAGTAGAGTGGATGGTTTAGACATCCAGTCTTGATTTAAGTTTCCCCTGATGGAGAATCAACCACAACCCTTGGTGAGTTTTTTCCAAAGGTTAATTACCCTCCTGTTGAAATTTTGCACCTTATTTTTAGTATGAATTTGTCTAGCTTCAACTTACAGCCATTGTATCTTGCGATACCTTTGTCTGCTAATTAAAGAGCCCTCTACTATTAAATTTCTGTACCCCAGATAGGTACTTACAGACTGTGTTCAAGTTGCTAAAGTCCCACTGTTATATAAGCAACCACTCCTGCTATCAGAGCTGTTGTCTTTAGATGAGACATCAAACAGAGCTGCTGACCACTTGTGCTCATTTAAAAATTCCCCCACGTGAAAAAACTGCAGAGGGAGTTAAGCCCAATGTCCTGTCCACATTCCAGTTGTATTAACTATATTTTTCCTTCCCAAAAATTGCCCCTGCAATTTCTGTTAGGCATGACATTCTTCAGTTCCAGTCTGAAATTATGGCCAAAACACAGTTTTTGTACCGGTGTCAGGTAGGGGTACAAGCCCTCGTGCAGGGGCAGTCATACTGGTATAAGGTGCCTTATTCCACTTCCCATACAGGTGTAAGTAGATTTACACTGGTATTATTTATCCACCCTCGAGGGACTGCACCACTAAAGTGGCACAGCACCTTTTTGTACACAAATCCTTACGTTGTGTAGCATCACTAGTCACCAGCTTACTTTCAATGATATATGATAGGATCATTTGGCAAAGTGCTTTGCGATGCTTCAGGATGTAAGGTACTATGTATGTGTACCCAGTACACGGTCTGTAGACACCACTGGAAGCACCCTGGTGCAGTGGGCACTGGATTAGGAGATCCATGATACTATTAGGCTGATTCTCTCTCACACACTCTCTCTATCATCATCCCTTCCTCCCTCTCCCTCATTCTCTTTCTTACTCCAAGGACTGTCCTTGTCTTTCATTGGCTAACAGTTCAGATCTGCTTGGGAAGGGGATCTCCACTAGGATAGTACATTTCTACCCTGTTAAGCACCTTTGACTCATTTCCTTATGAACATGCCTTGGTTGATCTTTAAGCTTTGAAAAGTCCTTCCACTCAGTGTTATTGGTGATTTTTTTTGCCGGTTCTGTGATAACAAAATCCTTTCTAGATACAAGCATGGTTAGACTCAACATTTCTATAATATAAGGAAGAAAATACCTGGTTAACTTTATGGGCTGGATTTCTAAAAATGCCTCTCTCTCATTTTGTCACCTGCAAAGTTGCAGGCACAGCTGATGCCATATAGGGGCTGTTCTGCTCTTATTTGTGCTAGTATAAATCAGAAAAGACTCACTGAAATCAGCGGATTGACACCCATGTAAATCAAGTGTAAAATAAGAGAACCAGACCCTCAGCTTCCTGACTCCATCATTTACAGATGCAGCCAAGTGGTTAGAGACCTGAAGGACACAGGGCTAGACTGTGAATGGACCACATACCTGTGCAGTGGAGTACGAGGGAGTACAGACCTTACATCTCTATGCGGCCTTCCCAGTCATCGGTTTTGGGTGGGCAAAGGTAAGCAAGGCTATACACTCACGTACTCCTTCCCTGGAACAGGTGGGTCGGGAATAGGGTGACCAGATGTCCTGATTTTGTAGGGACAGTCCCGATCTTTGGAGCTTTTTCTTACAGAAACATCTATTACTCCCCACCCCTTGTCCCGATTTTTCACACTTGCTATCTGGTCACCCTTGTCGGGAATCAGCTCCACACACACACATACACACCCCTCACTGGCCTGCACAGCAGAGCTGATGCAAAAGATGTGATTTACTGCTGGTGTAGGCCAGCAGCAAATTCCTACCTCCACCCCCAGGAGCAAGGAGGAAGCACGAAAGCATCATGACTCAGAGCCATGTGACTGAGTCACAGCGTACACTGCTCCTGGAGTGATGCAGTTTACACACATCCCTTGTTCATGGCTATGACTGAAGTCACAACCTAGGCCCTGAATGTCTCCTGCAATTGTTTGCATGCCCACAGTAATTTGGGGGTACAAACTAAGAGCCTGCGTCTAAAAATGCAGCTTCATTAATACTTTTTTTAGTACCCTAACAAACAGCTTAAGGCAAATGTTTAGCAATATTTATTACAGTTCAGGAAATATATTAATTAAATGTCTCTCCTTTCAGTATAGCATATGTATGTCTTCAGTTCACTGTGTCTGGAATCTTTGAGGTTGCATGAGAGCATGTGCTGTTCAATTTCAGGTAATAAATCAAAAGGCTGAACAGATTGCACTGAAAGGGCACAAACCGACCAAGAATTTAGCTCAGAAAAGTAAGCATCAGCACAGCCAAAGTGAAACCTTCCAAGCAAATTTGCACTTACCTCAAATCCAATTATTCCCTCAAGGCAATTGAGTCATCTGAGTAAATGCAGGTCACTTTACCTTGGCTAAACAACAGCTTTGCTATTATCAGTGCCAGACACATAACAGTTATAAAATGCACTTGAAAGTCTCAGTGGTAACAAGATGTCAGGTTAAATGAACCAGCTAGTCTGATGTGCTTTGGGTAGGATTCAGGATACTTAGTTAAATGGGGCCAGGGGTCTGCTCAGCTAGTTCAATTCCTCCAGTAGGATTATAGTATGCAAATGAACAGAAGGGTTTGAGGAGGAAGTCAGGGATAAGGGAGAAGAGATGACCCCTAGTGATGTGAAAAAAATTCCACCCATCAACCTTTCAGCTGCTCATAAGACAACAGGAGGGAACAGTGAATGTGGAGAGAGGAGAAATACAGGGAAGAGGCCAGCTAGTTTCTCTCCGTGTTTCTGTTGCTAACACTATACACTGCAAAAGCAGATACGGGCCTTAACACGCAATCCCAGATGCAAACATCTTTCCAAATATCGGGAAGGTTCCAGTTCAGATCTTGAACTGAACTATACTGCATGGGCAAGTTCTGTCTCAGTATTAAAGTCATCAGATAGTTAGGCATTCAAAACAATCACTTTATAATGTCCTTGTAGGTCACTTTATGGCACTTTGTTTTACCCAACTTCAGTTTGCCAGGCAATGTCTGGGCCTTCAAAAGGGCCAGTGAAGTTACAGTAAGTTATTTTGTTAAGAGGAAGGATGGTCCAATGATTAGGATGCTGGACTAGGGAGACCACTGGTCAGTTCTCTGTTCTTCCAGACTTACTGCATGACCTTGGGCAAGTGACTTAGTATCTGTGAGTCTCAGATCATCATCTTTAAAAGAGGGCTAATAGCACTGCCCTGCCTCATAGGCGTGTTGAGGATTAACACATTAAAGATTGTGAATCACTCAGATACTGCAATGATAGGATCACATAAGTACCTAAGAAATCTAGATAGATTGATAACTCCCACTGAATTTCTAAGGGAGTTGGACAACTCTCTTGCTGTCTCTTAGGCTCCTTAGAAAACCCCAGAAACGATGTCTTGCGTTTTGCGGATCTGATTCTTTTGGTGTCAGTGGAAAGCTTCCCATTGATTTCAGTGAGGGCTGAATCAAAACCTTATTTACATGTCTCTCTTATACATCGCTGTGTCTGCAATTGCCTTCAATTGCTCTTCCTCCACCAAAAAACTCTCCCCACATTTTTGACCACAGGTGCTTGCTCTAAACAAGTAATTAGGTGCTGGATTTAAAAGCTTGAATCTTTCTTCCAGTATGTGTCAAGCATGCATTTTGTATTAATCACTCCATTACTCTATATGGTATATATTTCCTTAGGAAATGAATCAGAGAAGAGGAACTTTTGCCTCATCTCCCCTCAAACCAATGAAGAAAGAGAGGGTTTTTTTTTCAATGGTGGGTCAGTTTACAAATGTGTCCTTTACCGGGTGACTCATAAACGTTGATACATTTCACAGTAATGCAACCACAGAAGCATTTCTAAATCTAATAGGGAATGCCTGCCAAAGATAAATAGAGGAATGAATGCTCATGCTTGTAATAGAAAGAAGAACAGAAATGCTACCTGCCTCCATTTAGGATCCAGTCCTATGGTTTCCTCTTGGGATCAGGCCCCTAATGTACTTCCTGCACTATGTGTGGTATATTTAATTGATTTCACCTGAGTCCTAAGTACTGGGGAGCCCTTTGTTTCTGCTTAGAACCCATTCCTTAATCTGATTTGAATGTTGTTGGGTTTTTATTCGGTTTAGGAGAGAGAGACTGTGAGAAAGAGGCAAAATAAAAAATCTGAGTGAGAAATGGCATTTTTGCGGGAGAGGGGAGAGACAGTGGGTGGAGAATGGATTGTGATTTCCCTTGAGTTGGTTGAAAAAACAATTAAACAAATAAAAGACCCAGCGACCTGTCCAAAGTCACACACTGAGTCTGTTTTAGAGTTCAGAGTTGGGTTCAAACCCATATCTCTGGAATCACAATCCATTGCCTTAACCATAAGGCCATTTTTCCTCTCTCTAGTGTTAACACTTTAATTGTATGAAAAGTGCCAGGAGATCTTCAAAGTCCATGCAAAGCAGACAGGGGCTTTGTTTTTTTTCTACCACATTCATCTGGATGAAGTTCAATTTAGATTATTTTTAAAAAATCTAAATTTGGTGGTTGAGACGTAGAGCCACTTCCCTTTCTTATTCCCATGCAGTTCTCCCCACCCTTCCTGCCTCAAAAAAAGGATCCTGCTTAATTCTTTGCACCAAAAAAGCATATTTCAGGATCAATGTGAAACAATTACACCAGTGATCTCTACACTTTGAGGAGAAAACTGAGCAGCAGTAGCTCTGCTTTGACAGATCTTTGGAGGATTTCAAGGAAGTTACACCCACTTCATTCATGATAATCGGCTGTTTAACACAGAACAGCTCAGTGTTATGAATGAACAGGAACATGTTTTGGCTTGTGGATCAACTCAAAATACAATGCATCACTCATCAAATACCCAGCGAGATAAAAATCCTACTTCATTCGTGAAATGAAATTAACAAATGTAAGAATCTTTAAAAAATTTTTTTTTTAAATTGCAGCTTTTGTTTCTCTAAAGATCCAGAAATGTTTTTTCTTTCCTTATGGTGGACGTGTGAGTCACTGCGGCTGGAGAACTTGGAAGACAAATCACAGCCTCTGAAGCAAATTTGATGCAACTGAAATCAGGTTGTGGTGGGGTTTGTGTGTTAGTTCTCAACATGCCAAACTCCAGGATTTCATAATGGAGGGAGGGGGTGTGCATATTAGGAATGAGATGGGATGGAGCTGCTAGATGAATTGGTTTCCCACTCCAGTTAGATAGGAAGGTAGGGAACATGCTGGCAAGGTCTGCACCATATCCCGTGTTCCACAGTGGCTTGGGTATTTTTGGATGCCAGATTGGCCCCTAGGGAGCTATTGCAGCTGAATGTAGGTTAGAACATGCCATTGTAGGGAGTCATGAAAGTGGTTTAAAACTCCCTTTGGCCCATCCCTTACCCCCAAATTATTCCTGAGCCAAGAGGGAGAATGTGTCTCTTTCAGTTGCATGATTGCAATCTGCTTGTGCTTTCTTTTCCAGACAGGAATGGATGCAGCAATTTAAGTGCAATAAACACTCACAAGCAGTTGCTAAACCTTAAACTGAATTTGAGCTGAGCCACTTTTTTGGTATTTTGAAGAAAAAATGTGGATAACCATTTTATTTCCTCTTTCTTGTTGCTTTTCTTCTGGCTTTGGGACAAAATGACCAGAAATAATATTTAGCCCTTTTCTTCTCCAAGTGCTTTAGAAAGCATTAACTATTTTCACCATTCCCCTATGGTACAGGGGAACATATTGCTCCGTCCGTCTCAGAAACAAGTACACTGGGACACGGGGAGATGAAAAGACTTGCCCAGTGAGACAAAAGCCGAGATTAAAGGCCTGTCTACACTACTGCACGAGGTCGATCTAAAATATGCAACTTCAACTACGTGACTAGCGTAGCTGAAGTTGACGTACATAGTTCTACTTACCGCGGCGTTTTCACTGCGGTAAATCATTAGCTGATGCTCTCGTGTGAACTGTGCTTGTGCTCCTCGTTCTGGTGGAGTATTGGAGTCAACAGAAGAGTGCTCAGTGGCCGAATTATCATGTCTATAGTACACATGATAATCAACTCCTGCTGGATTGATCACTGCCCGCTGATCCAGGGGATAGTGTAGACAAGCCCATTGATGTATTTATCCTCACAACACCCTGGAGTAGGTAGGGTGATATACGTTCCTGTTTTGCCCAGTGCCTGTTTTAAATCCTATCCCAGCCATCCTGATTTTTTTGAGGGGATTGGGGGAGGGGGAAAGGACTTTTGTCCGCTTTGTTCTTACCAACCGATCAAGTTGGCAAGGGCAAAGGGGACAAATGCTCACTTCGTCAAAAAAGTGGGGTGCAGTATGGGGGAACGTGCAGGGGAGAGGGAGCAGAGACGCCAATCCCATGCAGGAGGAGGCTGGGCTGGAGTGGGGGAGGGAGGAAAGGTTCCAGTGCTTGAGGGGATATGCAGGGTTCCAGCAACAGCCTCAAGTGGGAGGGCTCGGAGGGTTCAAGTGACCGTTGACAGTCGGAGGGGACAGGCCTGTGGCGAGTGACTGGGGCGGAGGCCCTTGGGTCAGCCCCGTGCAGTCTCCCATTTTCCCTTTGGGAAATATGGTCACCCTAAAGGTAGGGAAGTGACGTCCCATTTTACAGCAGGGGAACGGTGGCATAGAGAGGCTCACAGTATTTTGAGGCAGCAAATAAGACCCAGGGCAGTGAGTCTCAGAGCCCAGTCAACTTGACCTGGCCTTACAAGGTTCAGCTGCAAAACTCAAAATAGCAGTGTTGACATTCGGGCTCAGGCTGGAGCCAAGGCTCTGAAACCCAGCGAGGGGGAGGGTCTTGGAGCTAGGCTTCCAGCCATAGCCCAGATGTCTACAAGACTTCGTGCAAGCCTCCAGTGTGAGCCCCCGTCAGTTGAACCAGGCTCAGAGACTCACTGCCGTGGGTCTTTTTCTCCATGTGTAGTTATAGCCTAAATCATTTGCCCAGGGTCACATAGGAAATCTGTGGCAAACCTGGAAAAGCTCCTATTGACTTTGATGGGCTTAGGACCTGTGCCTCGTAGTTGTAATAATAATAATAATAAAGCTAGAGCAGTAAAAAAAGAATATTGCAGTAATGAATCCTGCCCAAGCTTTTTCATTCTCTAATGCTAATAGAAATATGCGCTTGGGGGAATAAAATAATGAAATTTCAATGAAAACAGTTTTTGGGATAGGCTTTAATATTCCACTGTGGTGTTCCCCTCCCCACCCCCACCCGGCATTGCAGTGTGTTACAGATGGACGAGTTGCTTTGTGCTCGTGGAAGGTAACCTGTAAGTGATTGTGTAACAAATATGAAAGTAACTAGCTTTCTGTTATTCGCACTCACTGTAAAAGTTGCAGGTCAGCCCTGCATTGAGGGGCCAGCATGAGGCCTGCTTTCTGCTAAAGTCCTCAAAATGGGACTTAAGTAGAATTCAAGTGGCCCATAAACCTTGTGCTGATCCTCTGAATGGGGATGAATGTCACCCAAAGAAAACAGACAAAATAAATGGTGAAAATTCAATATGATTTAAAATTCTTGCATCAATTCCTTTTTTGTGGAGGCAGTCTGAGATTAGATCTGGGCAACATTTTTCATCTGAAACTTTCAATGAAAAATTATGCTTCAGAAACACCAGAAAGTTTTGCAAATTCATATCAGTTTTGGCAAATCATGGGATTCAAAACAAAACAAAAATCCAAAAAAATGAAAATGACATTTTGGAAGTGAATCAGATTTTGAGGGGGTTCAACATGACTTTTTGTTGAATGATCTCATTTATTTCCTTCCATTTTATTTAAAAATGAAGAAGTTATAAAAAGGCTTGAAATTAGAACAAAACATTTTGTTCAATTCAAAATAATTTCTTACAACTTTTTGGATTCACCAAAAATTCTGGAAAATTTCATTTTCATTTCAACCCCAAACAACTTAAAAAAAATCAGAATTACCCCAAAAAATCCATTATTTGCACAGCTCCTTTTGAGCAGGAATTCTGAACCTTTTCCATAGCACCACTCCCTTTTCCCTACCAGGACCTCCCAGAGCTACCCTGCCCTATGGCTGGGATCTAGCCAGAATTTTGCTCCCCACATTTAGAAACGAAAAGAGCAGATTGATCGTGACACCCATGACACTTGTTTGTGACCTCTAAGATGAGAAGCCTGGAGCTAGAGTGAGGCAAAGTGGTGTTGTTATTACGGGCTGTCATACACTGTATAGACTAATGTCTGTCTTCCTTTTACAGGACTGTATTTGGAGAGATCAAGAAATGGAGAGTGTTTCTTTTTTCTGCTCCGGTGTTTAGGGTGAGTAGAACGCCTTACCTTGTACACTGCGCAGTGAAAAAGCATGTCTGTATGGTCAGAGGAATCCCCTCCCTTGTTTTATCTTTGCTAGGATAACGCTGGGCCTAATTTAGCAGCAGCGAGGCAGAACATTTGGATTTTGTCATCCATTTCCAAAACTATTGTTCCCTTCCTTTTGGCACCCCCGATTTCTCATTTTAGCTGTGTGTTTTCTGGTAGGTTCCAAAAGACAAGTTAATGCCAACCTGATGATTAATTAATATTTTTGTTGTGCTCTGAGGATGCAAAGCCTTTATCAAAATGCGTATTAATTATTTTATTTATTATTACATGGGCACATGTTGATGTATTTACAAGTATAACCTCATAAAAAATTTGTGCGAGGGAGTAACTAGGAGCAATGGGATGAAACATAACGAAGGAAAATGTATATTAAATATTAGGAAACATGTCCTAATGGTGAGATCTAGCTGCTATTATTTTTTTTTTTATGTATTATTCATGTGTATTACAATAGGACCTAAAAGGCCCAAGTAAGATCAGGACCTCATTGTGAAAACTGACTAGCAATGTTCAGCACTTCAGGTTTTGGCTTGTCTAACGTAAGACCTGTAAAGGGGCTGATTTCCCGAAATGCCAAGAACCCCTCCTCTGAAAATCAGGCCTCTCAAAAATATCTCGGGTTGGGCACTTGCAAGTCACTTGTGAAAATGTAGGTCAAAAATAGTCCCTGCTCTGAAGGTCCATACTATTAAGGGCCCAGTTCAACTTTTGTTGAAGTCAATGGGATTCTTTCAAATGATTGCAATGGGAGTAGGTTAGGGTATCTAATAACTACCTGTAGCTGTTTGAAGGGTGTGATACTCAGTATCATTTCAATGAGAATTTGGTCCAGGATCCTCAGAGGTATTTAGACTCCTGACTTCTGCTGAAAACCATGGGAGTTAGGGACCTAAATATCTTAGAGGATTTCAGGCCTTGTCTGTGTCTGAGTATGGATTTCAGGATTCACTCCCAATGAAGT
Organism: Dermatemys mawii; assembly: GCA_007922305.1. Taxonomy (NCBI): domain Eukaryota; kingdom Metazoa; phylum Chordata; order Testudines; family Dermatemydidae; genus Dermatemys; species Dermatemys mawii. The sequence goes on along the minus strand of ML677397.1, from coordinate 2,213,646 downwards.
ATTATTACACCGTACCCTCGCTATAACCCACGTCACTATAGCATGGATTCACATATAGTGCGGTCGCGGCCATGGATCCCCAATTTAATTACCTTAATTGGGATCCATGATAACGCAGTCCCTGCGTTAACACGGTACCGTGCATGGATCCCAAACCCTGCATTCTAGTGAGGGTCCGGTGTATGACTTATGATAGGCACCAGTGAATAGGCACTCAGAACTCGCAGTGATGAGTATAATGTAAGGGAATAGATACAACTAGAAATAATGGAATGAAATGGAGAAAGAGGGAAATTCGGGTTGAATAGTAGGGCAGATTTCCTGATGGTGAGGTCTATATTACTTGATGAATAGACTTTCAGTGGGAATTGGGCACCTAACATAATTTTGGCACATTTGAAAATCTCACTCTCAGACTAAAGTTCATTGATTCCCGTTCTGTTCCAAAGATGTGAGGGTAAAAAATGGGCTTTCTGTTGAAATTCCCACTGTGCCTAAAGCCCCCAAAGCATCTGTGCACCACTTAACTATACACAAGTAATCCATAGAACTTATATGAGCTTCCCACACAAAGATTTTACCTTCAGTCACAAAAAGTCCATCTCTAAAGTGTTTGTGAATCAGCTCTCCTATATTATATATTATCTATAGACCATTTCTAATGGATGTCTCTGAGTGCTACTGCAATATAAATATTAAATAGATATATATCTACTGAATACCACATAGTAAATAATACAAGATGGTCAGACTATAACATATGGGTGAATGTGTACTCTGTGTGCGTGTGTATAACACATGTGCTGTTGAAGTCTGGCAATACACTGATTGATTCAATAGACACTAGTGAAAGGCTCCATGGTTAAGCATTTTGAACTGCGTCAGTCTGCTGAGTTCATAGGCACCCAACTGAAAGTGGCCTGATTTTTAGAGGTCCTGCAGCCATCATTGTCTTTAGTGGGAGTTGTCAGGGCTCAAGACTTCTTAAAACATCAGGCCACATATGTTTGAGATTGCCGGCTAGATGTGGGGGCCTCCTGTGGCCTGTTGGTATAGCATAGAATTTGGAAATGAGAAAGAGCCGCTAAGTAATTTGGACCATTTCTCTGCCATTGGAGGTGTTTATGTACCTGGGATGGATGGACAGGGACACACAGAGCTTCCGTGCTTACGTTTCCTTCCTTCCTGTCTTTCTAGAAACACTAAGGGAGGGACTCTCACTTCCATGCCATGACTTTTGTATAGAGCCACAGTGTCCAGGGGGCATAGACTCTCCTTAGGTGCTGGGTGACTGTTTCCGTGACAGAGCCATTGGCGTGACTGCAGCACATCTAGACATACCTGAGCTAGCTTTGATCTAGCTAATTTGAATGCTAGTAGCAGTGAAGCCATGACTGTACCCGGGGCATCTTGGGCTAGCAGGTTGGTCCTGGGTGAGGTTATACAGCCTGTGCTACCACAGCTTCGCTGCTATTGTTACTTCAGCTAGCTAGATCAAAGGGAGCTTGGGCATGACTACACATGCTCCAGTCACCCCTCTGATTGCAGGGTAGACTTACCCAGAGGCTGTCCTACAGAGGCTCCTTTACAAGCCCAGAAATGGGGCAGTGGATCTGTATGCAGCAGTTAAAGGAGAGTCCCTTTAACTTACACTGCTATGGAGATTCTTGGCAGTTGCAAAGCAACCATGGGCAATTGTGGGGCTGCGCCATAATTTAGAGCAGCTGCTGGCTGTTCTAAATTATGCCGCTGGCCACACTGGCCCCTACAAGCAGCCCGAAACTGGAAGGGCGTAAAGTCACCTTTGTCCCATGTCCCCTGACTGCGCCCACTGAAGAATCCCAGCCTTTGAGTGAGAGTCAGCAAACAGCAGGGTCATGAAGATCAATGACTTAGCATGGTTTGAGGACTTCAGTATCTCAGACATCGGTTAGGGGTCTGTTACAAGAGTGGGGAGGGGGTGAAATTCTGTAGCCTGCATTGTGCAGGAGGTCAGACTAGATGATCATAATGGTCCCTTCTGACCTTAAAGTCTATGAGCAATTCATGACTGGAACAGAAACAAAGCTGACACTCAGCCAAACTGATGTTTCCCTGGTGCATGCTCTTCTCTGATACTATTCTTTCCTTGTAAATTCTCAGATTATTGCAGGAAGGAGGGGATGCAAAATTAAAACTCTACTATACAGAGGAAATATGAACAAGGTGTCCAAAAAGTTAGAACCAGATGGGTTTATGGTGATGAATTAGATATATCTTGCAGAAACATAGCTGCTTTGTATTATGTGCTCCTATCTATGAAATACCGTAATTGCTCTATCTCTGTGGCACTCAGAGTTTAATGTGGTTTGAATAATATATTACAGTATTGTGGAATTCTTTGTAATCTAGGGCCTTATTTGCTGGAATTTTTACCCCTTTTCTACATCAGTATTATTGTTTTGTTTTAAACAGAAAAAACACACACTGGGACTTTTTAAAGATGAAGAACTAAAAATAACAAAACCGTATCAGTATTACTCTTTCCCTTCCCAGCAGATAGGAGTATGTTCCTTGATTAGACTATTGGGGCTTTTATGGGTGTGAGAGCATCTTGAGTAGGAGGAGCCAAATTGGTTTTGCGTTACCAAGCACGTCAGGTACTGTCAAAAAAAATTCCCCAACAATCCCACCTAGACCCTCACAAGATTTTCAGACTCCTTGCATTGCAGAGCACACAGGCAGAAGGCTGTGCTTCACTATCAACAAACTGTTCAGGAACAAAGTATCACCACTTCCAGCAAGTGGCACTAAATGTGACTGTTTGGCAAGCAGTGTTGCCTCCCTCCGTGGCCGTGCTGATGAGAAAGCATTTTCACTTTGAATGGGAAAATGCCATGAATCAATTCCATAAATAGATTCCTGGGCTGGGACTCAGACAAAGTAGGTTCAATTCCTGGCTCTCCTATGAACTCCCTGTATGGCCTTGTTCAAGTCACTTAGTCACTTTGTGCCTCACTTTCCCCATTTGTGAAGGGAGTGTTGTGAGGATATATTCATTAACATTTGTGAGGCCACAGATACCATGGGGTGAGGGGCTACAAGTACTTAGATCAATTAAATCTCTCATACACCCAGGTATATATGAGTTTTACGCAGATCTCCTGAGTTCCAACCTGGTACCTCATCACAAGACTGTTTATCACAAGCTAAAGAGGAGATGGTTAGATATTTATGAGAGTCCTTTGTTGTTATGTTGGCAACATATTACTAGTTTCATCTTCCATTTGTGTTTCTCTGAGCAATCAATTCATCGTTGTCCTCTTTTCCCCTACCCATCTAGTAATAAACACTCCAAAAAACATGGATTGCTGTTGTGGTGAATCCCTTACTTGACATGAACATTTGCTAGTTGTGTTTCTTTCTGATACATTTCAGTGCAAAGAAGAGAGAAAAGTATCCTTTGCTTCTACTGAAATACTGCATTGGCATTCGTTATTTTATCGGACGTGTCACTTTAAATGACGCCTTTGCCATCTGTTCTGCCTGCTAATTACAAATGCAAAGCAAATGTAACTCACATCTGCTTCATTTAAAATAAGGGAGACTGCAGTGACTGAATTGTTCCTTATTTAAGCATCACGTGCATTTTTATTTCCCGTTACAAGCCAACGCCTGCTCTTCCTTCCAGTTTGCAGTAATAAGAATTGCCACAATAGATCAGATGAGTGAGGTAGACCTACCTCAGTAACTTGTTTCCAGCAGTGGCCTGTACCATCTGCTTCAGAGGAAGGTGCAAGACACACTCTACAGTGAACATTTATTGAGGTTTTGTAGGGGACATTCCCCCACTTGCAGAGAGGTGAACAATATGACCTCATGTGTCAGCTGTGAGGTTTTGGTTCTAATCTCATTTACAGGGTGTTGATCAGGAGTAACTCCTTTGAAGTCCGTATAAAATCTGTGTAAGATCAGAACCAGTTCCTAGGTCAGTTCCAACTCTGTTTTGTGTGGAATGGGGCAGGTTAGTAAAGGGGCCTCTCGGGTAGCCACAGCAGGAGCTGCAGCAGGTAGTAGATTAGTAAGAGTTCGTGCAGGGTTCTCCTGCTGTTTTGTCCATCAGAAGAAGAAATGAATGTTCCTGGCTTCTGAATAGGGGATTAAGGCTCTTCTCCTTAGAGTGATTCACCAGAAAACAAACCATCCCATTCCTCCTGTGAGTCTGCAGGGGCCACATTGCAAGAAGCTCAGAAAATCACCCCCTTAAATAGGCTTTGCCCACCCAAAGTGTGAGCATTGGCAAAGCTATTTGTGAGTCTGTTTCCACCAGCACTGGTTCATGAGACCAGTTCTTCCTTCGTATGCATCTCAGGTTGATATGTAGATTGTTGAGCCATCTAGCAGCTGCACCGTCCAGGGTAGTGAGGTGTTGCAGTCTGCCCTCCAGTCTTCTAATTGTGTGCTTCTCCACAGCATACTTGGTTGTCTGCATCGCTGCCATGTAGTGACACTGAAGTTTGGGCTACGTCAAATTTCTGTATTTTAGCACTTGTTTTAGCCATTCCAGTAAGCAGCCCGTTAAGCCTAGTCCAGGATCTGCAACCTGGATTGCAAACAGGTAGATGTAAATTAAGGCTGAAGTTCCTCAGCATGCCTATATCTCTATCCCAAAGTTACTGGTACTATGCAAGGACATAGCTGTCAGCCCTGGTATGCCACTATTCATCCAAAACTGGCACTGAACTAGCAGCACTAGACATGAATACGTGAATGGCTGCTGTTAAAGAATGTCACCAAGTCAGTGGTGGCAAGTAAGCAGGGACTGCAAGTGTATGTGATTGCGGAGACAGGAACATCTTCCTGTGGGAAGCGTGTGTTGCTTATTTGTGCCTGTGGGTACCATTGTCAGCCTTGTGTGGAGCAGGTTGTTTTCCTCCATCATAGCCCTCTGTGCAGTTTTAAGGCCTCTCGTCAAAGTTTTGAGGGAGGGAAATAAGCTAGCACATGTAAATTAGATGTTAATCATGGTGATTAAGGCAACCACTAATGATCTGGGTAGCCGTGTTCATCTCGGAATCTGTGTGATGTGTATGCCAAGTCCTGCCCCGGACTGCTGCAGAGTATTCTGCTGGAGCGAATACTGTCGCCAGGTCTGAGGGTCGTAGGACACTGAGCCTCTGCTCCCCAGGAGGTTCCTGCTAGATTCTGGATCAAGGCAGTGCGGGAGGTGATCTTCTTCTCTAAGTATTCTAAATGGGACCAGTATGTTAGACTGTGGTCCAGTTTGAGTCCTAAATAAGTGACAGCTGTCTGGTAAGGGAGTGGATGATCCTCCTCACAGACTGTAAGATGAGTGGCCAGGTGGCTGTTCAGATGGAAGCATGTAGCCACAGCTTACAGTCACTTAACTAAGTCTCCACTGATGAAGGTAAGTGGCCATAGCATCCATGTCCTGGCTGAGCGACTCTTTATGATCGCGTAGCTCATTACCCCACCTCAGTGAGGCAGATACCATCCTCATTTACATCCTCGTTTACATCCTCGTTGGCTTTAGTTGTTGATCGGCAGAGAGTCTATATGTTGAAAAGAACAGAGGGGCTAGTTGGGGTCATTGTAGGAGTCTGGAGTCCTAAGCCAGCATGTCTGGCGTCTAGAGCATTTCTGGCTGAGGCATCTCTGTAATGAGACTAGTTGCAAAGGTATCACTGGAAGCACAGACACAAATTGAAGTGACCTAGATTTTGAAAGCTGAGATGAGACGAGATGCTCGCTGTGCTCTGTTATAAGGGGACAAGAAGCCAAAAGCTAAGCAGTAAAGCAATTTCTCTTGCTGTAGCACTGAAAAAACGGAGATTTAGTTCTTTCTTTAAGTGGCTCCTTATCTTGAGCCCTGTTGACCCCATTTGTTTCACCCTTGGTACCTTCAGTCTCTCTCCTATTACAATCCCGAGAGCAGACATAGAAATGACCCTGAGATATGTTTCCTCTCCTAGTTGTAGCTTTTAGAAACACACCCACTTTGCTTCTATCCTCCCAGCTTTGGTATTGAACCTGTAGGCACATGCCTCTATCCCCCCAGCCATCGCTCTCACTATCAAAATCAGTGCATTCCTTTTAGCTTTACTTTCAGGATGGAAAAGAAGGTGGTGGTTGTGATGTTTATACCTACCAAAAGAAACTTTCAAGTCAATAGAGCACTTTTTCCTCTTCTTTTTAAAGCTGATGTGGAATCTTCCCTTCCTTTCCAAGAAATTTAGAAATCCTGCGAACTTTTTTTAGTAGGCATTTTCTTAAAGTATTAGGGCAAAGGTCTTCATAGTCAGTTCTGCATCTATGCGTAGGTAGTTGTGAGTGGGGGCGGAAGCGTTTTTTTTTTTTTAAAAAAAATCACATTTGGAACACCTATACTCCCCCCAGGTTCAAATCTCAGCAGACTGATTTAGCCCTTCATACACCTGAGGCAGGTACACTGGGTGCCATGCAGTTTACGGTGTGTGGGACTTTCAGATGAGACCATAAAAGCTAGATATGATAGCCCTGATAAAACACATGGCCTAAGCCTTCCTTTACTTCGGGACAATCAGATCTGTTTCCAGATCCAAACTCTGTGATTTGAGATCATCTCTGTTACAAAACAAGGTTCCAGGGCACTTTTCATGTGATAGACGCTTTTATCTGTATCCTAGGTCTGAAGAGTGATCTTATGATTAAAGCATTATACTGGAGCTAGGAGACCTGGAATCAGTTCCTGATTCTGTTGCACACTTCCTGGGGGACCATCTGGAAGTTGCTTATTCTGTCTGTGCTTTCATTTGTAAAACACAGTATTGTCATCTCACATGAATTTATCATGAGCCTCACAGTATTTAAAGCCTCCGCTCCTGGAATCATGTTGTTGTACAAGAATCTCAGCTTTCATATAACAAAATATAAAGTTTCTAGCCCTCATGGTCATGGATAAAAGTTTGGAAACATGACACCTAAAGGCTCAGAAAACCAGGAGACAGACAAAAAGGATACAATATTATTTGCTGGCACTGGGGGGGTGGGAAATCAACAGCTGGAGGCCAATTTTATAGGCTACTTGTACATCTGTACCACCATTTGTACTAGTTTTAGGTCATTTTAGACAGAATAATGGACAGAGCCAATTGTATTAATTTTAGGTAATTTTTATAGATCCAGTAATAGGAACATGATGGTATTTTATTAAATGTGACTTTTGTACATTATGTAAATCTAATTTTTGAATCCAGTCAGATGTCCATATACACACACATATATATAAAATCACACTCATAGAGGGTTATTACTTTTTTATGTGGTTGCAATGAATGGATGGCCAGAAGAATAAACTTCACATTCTTTTTGCATTACCCAGCATGTAGGTGTGTACATATATTCTCCCTGCAAGGCACATTGCAGGCGGTGGCAGCTCTAGGTCTAAAGATTGGGTGGGGCTCTGGAACTTGCCTGTAACTGTATGCGTGCTTATTAATAGGCTGAGAACTCTCAGCTCCAGTTGACTTTAATGGGAACCTCAATGGGAACCTTCAATGACTTCAATGGGAACCTTTCAGAAGCACTTGGCAACTTGTAGACTTAGGTCCTGTAGTGGAGGGCACTGTCCAAAAAGCCCCTTAATGCTCTTCTGCATTTTTCAGGTTATTCACTGAAGTCCATTGATGTTACTTTGGAATCTTGCTATTCTGCGCCATACAGCTTATGGCACTGGTATAGCTGTCCTTGCACCGATCTTTCATGTAAGAGTTAGTGTATTAAATAAGTAGCTATGAATAGTGTATAGAGTTGGGATCATAGAAATTCAACATGGGAAAGACCTATTATTTCCCATTCAGTCTATCTTCTGGTCAGTGCACAATTGTTCCACTCTCAGGAAGCTACTTCTTGATATATAGCTTGAAATTTCCTCTCTCTCATTACTCCTAATTACAGCCCACGTTAGGGATGAAAGGCAATTGATTTTACGCAAGTCTGTTGGGGAGAGACTGCAACTCCTTGGATGGAATTAATTTTACAAAGCCAAGGCAGATATGATACCACAAGCCTACCCCGTGCACATCCATTTGTTCTAATTCTCCCTCTTCTCTCCATCCCAACCCCAATTCCAGTGCAGCCCCAGGCTCAGCATAATTTAGAGGAGCCTACCAATTCATGCTTTAGTCTGCATCTGGGGCAGCACACCTATGAATCACCTCTTACTCAGGGCAGAATATCATTATAGTCTAGTCTGTGTGTCTGGAATATGACCCCTGCTCATCAGGAGATGAAAGTGTGCATATCCCATGGCCAGTCCTCTGAGTCATCCAGTCATCTGCCTTGAAACAGGACTTAAAATCATACAATAATTATGTCTAACTCAACTAGACCTGGACTGCCTGCTTCACTCTTAGTCTCCCAGCGGACCCGCTGTTCCATGGTAACAGCATCACATGCGTGTCCCCTTATGATGTACCTACTACGTCAAGCAACTATGCAGGTGTATTTTGTCTAGCATGCCTGATCAGTTACATCTCTGCAGCTCTTATTTGCCTGTTCATCACATAGGTGCTTCAGTGATGGACACAATAGGAAAAAACATTACACTATTCTAATGGGTTAGCAGCATCAAAGCAATGTGATACTATAGAGGAACAGTAAAACAGGAGATGTACTCAGAGAAAGTGACTTAGGCTCCATCCACATCACATTACACAAATCCTAGAGCCAGTCAGTGCCACCTCTGTTGTCAGAGTGTTCTAGTTGTAATGCTAGGTAACTTCTTACACAATATTACCGCAGCCCATTAAGAGACGGTGTGCTAAACCTTGATAGTCGCAGACACCAATACTTGGATGCCAGCTTGTATGGAATCATTCAAAGTTTCCTTGCTTTCTACTCCATTTTAGAACACAGTTAATTGATTATGTGTCATTTCTGGTGGAGGAAAGGAGACCACATTTTACAGCTTTTCTAGATAATTAGCCCTTAAATACAGTGCTGGGAATATGCGGGGTTTTCCCTGCCTCTAATGGGGGTTCATCCTCCCCCACTGAATACTTGCAAACCATCTCTACTGTTAGATGGCTTTTATCCACGACTAATAAATGTGTGTCTATTTCTCCTGTTGGAATGCACCAGCTTGCACCGAATGGCAGGTAGTATCCAAAAACTGCCCAAGAGGAGGTTACCCTCAGACTCCTCTGAGGGCTTTATCCCCTCATCTTCAGATTACACAGTTCAAACATGTTGCTAATGATGATAAAATGTATGTGTGACTGCAAAGAGTAACATTAAAATAATGACAAAGAGTCTCGTAGCACCTTATAGACTAACAGATCTTAGGGATCATGAGCTTTCTTGTAGCACCTTATAGACTAACAGATCTTGGGGATCTGTTAGTCTATAAGGTGCTACAAGACTCCGTCGCTTTTGCAGATCCAGACTAACATGGCTACCCCTCTGATATTAAAATAATGATATACCTCTCACTAGGTCCTATAAAAGGAAGTCTTAAACATCTGCTTTCCTCTAGCTGGGTAGAAACAGATGTTTTTAGGCCTTGAGAATGAACAGAGTGTCTTTTAAAAGTTCTGGCTTAGCTCACAACCAAAACGAAAACATGGTCTTGATTCAAGCACACCGTGGATTAAAAAGTCACTAGAACCTTTTTGAAAATAAAACACAAAAGGGACCCAGAATTCAGTGTGTCCGTGTTTAAGTTCCTACTGTGATGGGTCTCTGATGTCATTTAGGCCTCTAGGCACTGCTGGAATACTGTTACTGGTAAATCTCCCTTCTTGTGAATTGGGTGAAGATCACGCAGTTAACAAAGGAAACTAAACATTGAGGCCACTAAAGATATTCAGGGATTTAAAAAGTCTGTCAATATGCAGACAGTGCCTGTTTTACAGGTCCTGATCCAAATCACATTGAAATCTACGGACTCTGAATTGCACCTTTGCTGCAATCACTAACCTGTAGAGGGAGGAGGTGGCGGTGGGGTCTTCAGAACAAGGGTTTATGGCACTGGACAGCTTGGAAGAGGTTGACTGAAAGGCACTACTGGCTGCAGGTTTTTAGTGTTACAGTGCACATGAGTGGCACAATGATGATCCCAGTCTACCTGTTCTAGTAGACAAGTGTCCAGCACATTATAGAAACCACCATCACCACTGGCTCCCTTATTGGCACTGAGGTCACTGATTAAACATACATGGAAACTTAACTGCCGTATTTTCCTAAGGTCTTTTGTGATTCAGGTTGAGACGCATTAGCAGAGTGATATAGGTGAAGCTGCTACTGCCCAGGTTGTTTCTTTCTTTGGGTAAACTGAAGACCTAGTTCTCACTAGTGGTCAGTTCATCACATTTCAAAAGCAGGAAATGTACATGACAATTTAGTATAACCTTAAAAATTAAGGCGGAGAAATCTGATTTGAAGGAAAGAACGCCAGTCTTGAACCTGTCTTTGTTGCTTGAATTAGATTGGACTCAGACATTTTTGAAGTTCGGTAATGTAAAAAACATCATCTGACTTCTAGACTTTCTTGTTTCACTTAAAATAGGAAACAGAAATATCAAAATGCTGAGACCAGATTCTCCTGATCTCACAAGATTCCCTAAACAAACCTGTTCAGTGAAGTTGTAGAAACTTTTATTTTTTTAGATGTTTTAGCCAAAGAGAGCCAAACCTCCGAACCTTTTAACGTTCACCCATCGCTGTCTCAGTTCCAGTTTAGTGGCTGCTCTAACTGAAATTAATAGGAGAGATTCAATTTGTAAGTGTCAATGGGGGCAAATTCTGAGCCTGCGGACAAAGCCCAGGTATAAGAGAGAGAGAGAGAGAGAGACAGAGAGAGAGAAGGGGTGGGGACTCAGTCCTCAGCTGGAGCTCACAAGCGATGAAGCCATTGTGTGCGCCTCTGCAGTCAGACTGATAGTCTGCTTCACCCTCCATAAGAATAGGTAGCAGTTTTTATTCATAGAGCTCATTGTGCTTTACACAGGTATTATCTCTGTTTTATGGGTGGGGAAAATGAGGCACAGCTACCCCTGCGCCTCCCCAGGTCAGAGGGTTCGGGCTCATGGGGCTTAGGTTGTGGGGCTGTAAAATTACTTGGGCTGGAGCCCATGCTCTGGGACCTTATGAGGGGGATGGTCCCAGAGCCAAGGCTCCAGCGTGAATCCAAATGTCCCCACAGCAATTTTTATTCCCGCAACTCAGTCATGGCCGTACACTTTAATTTCAGTGTAGACGTATCCAAAGAGGTTAAACGAGTAACCAAGGTCAAACGGCCATTTAATAGCAGAACGAGGAATGGAAGCCAAGTCTCTTGACACTCATCTTCCAGCCTATCCACTCATTGGACCACCTCCTTGGGAGCACATGTCCCTTGTCGCAGCTTGGGAACCCTAAAGAAAAGGGCATTTGTTCTTAGAGTTCTTGGCTTTATCACCATCTCTGCCACACAGACACAGAGTGATCTGCTTAGGGGTTTGTCTGTCTGCTTCAGGATGATGAAGGGCTGAATCCACCCTGCAGGGAGACTTGGTTTTTTCAAAGCTGAACCATAGACTTCTAAGACATCCTCAGCACACTGCAAGCATGTGATCTGAACACAGGTAAAAGTATTAAAATAAGATTGTGGTAATTCTTTGTCTGTAAGAAGTTCATTCCAAAATGTACTCATATTTCACCTCTTACGTTTCCAAGGTTTTAAAAGTGCCATGGTGATAATTTCACCAAGTGAGCTCTTACCTGTGAAAAGTCTCATATGCAAAGCCCTGCAACCAAAGTAGAGCTGATTGGGATTTTTTTGACGAAATACTCAGAAAATGTCCATTTGTCAAAACCAAAACTATTTGCAGGAAATGGTTGCAGGCATGGAACTGAAAGAAAATGTTAATTTCATCCAAATCTTATGTCAATAAATGCCAGCTCCTGTTTAAGGTGTGTGACGGGGGGATAGGAGAATGGATTGTGTGGCAGGAGAAAAGTCACCTTCTGTGTCCCATTCCCGAATTTCCCAGTTTGTTTGTTTATTTATGAACACCGCGTTCTCTTTTAAAAAAAAAAAAAGATAAAAAATGTATTTTCTTAAAAATGTAGTTTGTGAATCTGCACATTAGAGAAGAAAAATGGTTGTTTAATATGCCTGTACGACCCCACAGAGCTGGGAGAATGAGCTACTTCATGGTGCAGGTCGTCTGGTGGCATAGATTGGGTCCGACATTGTTAGATCTGGCAGGGATTCAGATGCCTCAGACATCTGCCAGGAGATGTGGGATTTTGTTATAAGGAATGGGAGAGAGAGAGAAAAAAAAATATATACACACACACACAAGAAAGCTAAGGGAGGCTTGCAGCTTTCTACATACGCCCATATAACACTTCCTCTTTAAAATTCCCTTACTGCATTTGAATCCTGTATTTTTATATTCAGAACGAAGTGTCCCGCCCCCACCCCACTCCCCCACCCACCGCCACCCTCTCTCCCTTTAACTTGTTAAGTTTGAAAGATGATATATACACGCGGTTTGCTCTGCCAGTCAGCCTGTTTAAGGCTAAGATTAATGCAGTGGATTGGTGCAGTGGTGTCGCAGTGGTGCGTGATCAGAATACAAGATGGAATATAGGGGGAAAAGGCCAAGAAATGTGCCTGTGTTCTGAGTTTACACAAGTCTCCTTAGCAACTTGTCTGAATTTTTTTTAATGTTGTGTGTGTGCACCCCAATTCACCAGTGAATAAAACGTTCCTCCAGTTTTTAAATAAATAGCCTCATTTTTTTTCCTTTCCCTTTTCCTTTGTTAAATTAGTCGTTCAGATTGGTGGCATGATTTTTTTTTCTTTTTTTTTTTTTGGAGGGGAAGGTGCTGGGAGGGGGGAGAAGAGGAGGAGTGGGTGCCTTGATAGTTTTCATTGTGACTTCTGGAGAGTTGGTCTCTTTCCAGTTGTTCATATCTCAGCATGTGGAATTATTGTGCTTTCTCCCGATTTGCCACAGAATTGGCAGTAGCCCGACACTAAAACTTATTTGGGTTTGATTTGATTTTTTTATCTATGTATTTCAGACCAGAGTTTGTAAAACAAAAGAAAATTGTGACAAAATTGTCTTCTCAACCTTCCAGTTCCTCCCTTCCCCTGCCCCCAATACATTTTTTTAGTTGACTACTGAAGAATATCCCCCCCATAGGAGGGAGTGGCCTTTTAGTGATCAAGGTACGTTGGATTTTTTTTAAGTTCTGTGTTACTATGTCAATAGCATGAGGAAAAGACAGGACTCGGGGAGGTGGGAGTGAATGAATTACCCTAGAAATGCTATACCTTGAAATAACTCAAGGGAAAATAGTTGCTGCCTCACTTGAGCTGCTTTCAAAATCTTGCTGTGCGCTTTTTTTTTAAGAAAAGCTTTCCACAGAGAAAAAAAAAGGAAACCAAGCCAGAAAAATTTTGAAGGCTTGATCTTGGCTTCTATACAAACAGATGTTGCCTGTCATTCTGTTGTTAAGCAGGCACCAGATTGGAGCAAGCAGCAGTTTAGGAGGAACTGCAGCGGAATTTGGAAAGTGGGAGGGAAATATATGTATATATTATTTTTTCTGTTCTGCACATATATATTTTCCCCCCGGAATTAACTTTAATTATAACAAGTATTTTTTATTTTTTATTTTATTTTTTTAATTCGTTTTTTAGTGGGGAAAAACAAATCCAAAACAAAACGGAAAAGCACTAGCGACTCTCACCCAAATTTTATCAAAACAGCTTCTTTTTTTTCCACGTAGGTGAACATGTATAGAAAAGGGGGTTCTGTTGGAAAATGCTTAAGGCATTCTCGGTAAGTGAATGTTTACAATGGACTAGGTCAGGATTCTGTCGTGGCTTTTCTTTTTTTTTCCTGCTGCAAACCCCGTTTCTGATGGGTTTGCCACTAAGTTCTCTCTGTAAGTATAAATGTGAAGGTTGAAGGCCTTTTTGTCGCCTTTCCAAGTTTTAGCAACATTGTAAGAACAAGAATCACATTGTTTATACAGTAGAAGTTCTAACGAAACATGGATGCTCTCCATATTGTCGCTCTTTTGTGTGCTGCATGTGCTCGCGGATTTAATCCCCCTGTTTCTTATGCTTTTTTTTTAATTCCCCTTCTTTTTATTTTCCGCTTTCTAATCGAATAGTGGCATGCTCAAGAGAAAACATGAGGGGTTTTGAGCCGAAAGAGTTAAAGGTTTCTTGGCACCAGAGCAGCAGTTTAGCAACAGATCAATTCATTTAAATGAAAGAAATCACCGACCAAGCCATCTGATTTTGAAATTTCGCATCTTATGCTTCCACTTTGGAACAAAGCTTCCATTTTCTTCCCCCCCTATTAATCTTCATCGCTTCTGTTTAACTCTGTCGCTTTGGATAGGAACTTTAAGTTGTCAGTCATTTTTTCTTTAAAAAAATGTGTATATTTATTTCTTCATTTGGCATTTGTACCTGCTGCATTTAGCACCTCTGTGAAAAATCACCCCTACACTTCAGACCATCCAACAACTGTTATTTATGGCAGAGTATTTTTCTACATTCTAATTTTATATTTGGAAATAGTCGATTTTTGCATGATCTAACTTTCAAACTATATAAACCATCTGCCACCTAAGTACTATGTATAATATCCGCCTGTATCTATCTATCGATTGCCATACACATACTGTATACATACATCTATGTGTAGATAACGTCTGTAACTCAAGAGATACCTGAAAGATTATTTGGTGGTGAGCAATATCTGTATATACAGAGCTATTTTATGTATACTTATTGTATATTTCTCCAATATATCTGTCTGTCTATACCCAGATCTAGTTAAATACTTACTGTATATATGTGTGTGTATGCATATACCCACATAGACAGGAATTCAATAACCAGATTACTATATATTACTATTATTGCTATGTATTCAGCATATTCCATTGAGCCATTTCTTTCACGACTATTTAAAGCTTCAAAAGAATGAAAAGCAATTTTTTTGTTCATGTAGCGTATTTGATCATAAATATAAGTTCTTATTTTTGTTGCTACGTTAAGTAAAATAAACTAAAAGATTGGAGGGGGGTTATTTTGTGTGTTGTGGTCTTCGGTTTACACACCCTACCATAAAAATTGGGTAATTTTGCTCACAATTAGCAAGTGCATTCGGTGAACGAATTTGCAGCCCTGCATTGAATTCTGATGGTGGCTTCCATGCTGTGATGCCGATTCTGTTCACGGTGACATTGCATTAAAAAGGGGGTGGGGGGGCACGATGGCTGGGCAGGGGCAAACTCCTATCAGCGAAAAGCAATGGAAGGGTGGGGTGGGGGAGCCTTCTTTTGTTAGGCTTAAAAAAAAACCCAAAAAACAACCTTGAGTGAAGCTTAAAGAGAGAGAAAGAAAGAATGGGAGCGAGCGAGAAAGTGGACAAAAAACATAAGTAGCTTCCCCCCACCGCCCCCCAGCCATTACATGACTAGGGTGGATCACAAATCTGGACATTTTATTGTCTCTTGTTCTTTAACTAGTGTTCTCAGCTGTTTTGTAGGAGAACGCCAGGGTGTGGAGTGCCAAGAGCACCCCCAAAATATTGGCAAATTTCTGTGGGTGTCATTTTGGTTACATCATGGTGCGCGCCTCCCCCTGCTGTGTTCTTGTGCAAAATTCAAACATTTTTTTTCCCCTGTTAGCAGCTGTGAATGGGTTTAAGTCAGTCTTTAATATTGGGAAAGGAACAATAAAATGAAAGGCAAAACCGGCATCTTAAAATTTGGCAAGGGAAAGCACCTTGGAATGGCAGCCAAGAATCGTGCTGTGGTGCAAAAATAATAGCATCCACGAAACTACCACAATCAGGGGTTTCTCATCTTTTACCAGTCCCATCGGCAGAGAGAAATAATGATTCCTAGAAATGGTGTTAGAGAGTCAAAAAAGTTAAAATGGTTGCTTCATGAATCTACTCAGATGCAGGTAACGATCCTCTTATTTGAATTTGATTTACCATACTTGAATCATATGTTGATCTGTATATGATAACTAATCTGTATAAGACGTTATGCATATAACTAACTACCCAGGAATGTACTTGCAGTCGCGATCTCTGTGTTTGTTTTATTTTTATTCATTGCTTTGGGGTATTAGAATTATCCAACTTTTTTATTTTATGTGCTGCAAGAAATGTGTTTTATTTGCAGATATTTAACTCTTTATGCTGAGGGCGAATAGAGCAAAGCAAAACATCAACATCACCTTTTATTTTGAACAGCCAATCTTGCTTTTTAGGATTTCATCTCTTTCTCTCAGGTTTTGTGCTACTAGAACTATAGAGCTCAGTGTACAAAGGCAGAAGCAGACCATTTGAAAAGGCCACCAAAATATCTATAAATGGTTTTTTTTTTGTTTTCTAGGATACATTTGTTGAAGAGTTGGGCCTACCAAGATGGCAGCGCATGTGCATTAAGAATTAACATGAAGTACCACTGCTAGGTAAAGTTGTTTCTATCAGATTTGTAAGTTACTCTGTTTTGCATATAATTTTATATTTTTTTTCATGTGAAGTATATCAGTCTGTTAACAGACTGAGATAAATTATAAAAAAATAAAACAATGATTTTTAAAAAGGTCTATAAATTCAATAGTTAAAATAGGAAGGAAGAGAAAAGAATTGTTTAAGGCTTCTGTTTCTGATTTCTCTCATTTTATGATTGAAATATGAAATGGCTGCAAACAGCTTTTACACAGGCACACAATACATTCCACATTGATCGACTATTTTCTTGGAAAATGCATTTTTGCAGTGTGGTTTGCTTGAAAACCACACACAGACCCAAACCAATGTTATGCCTTTGGAGACGTAGATACATACCTTTGTATATATTCCCCTATATATTCTTTTGGCTGAAAGACTGGAAAATGCTAGCCTTCCAAAGGGTTAATGTTAAGAGAGGGGCCTTTGTTATTTTTGTTATCCCTAGTTTCTGGAACCTAATGTTTGTTGATATAATGATCATTTCGATCTTACATGCTAATCAAAATAAAAAAATACTCTGGGATAAATAGCAAAATCCCTAATAGACTAGGTGAAGTTCGTTATATATAAACTAAAGTTACATGCAAATGTATCACAAAGACAATTGAGTCATTTGGCTATCATAGATTTTCTGCCACTGTTTATCTCTTCATGAGGATTTCACAAAGTACTAACAGCTGCATAATTAATCTACAAGGGGAAATTTTTCAAACTTCACCTTTCTGTGTAACGTGTAGTCTTTTCTCTGGCACCTCGAATGTACTCAATGGACATACACTCCGATTTAAAAAAAAACAATACTCCAGAAGAACATATGTGCTTTGTATCTTGTTTATTTTAATTTGCTTCTTCTTTCAGAAGTTCAGTGGACATTTTAAAGTGTGATGGCGTTGGGGATTTTGGGGATTTTTTTGGTTCATTTTTTACAAATACTAGGAATTGATAACTTGGACCTGAATACTTTGTGACTTACAGCATACAGATGCCACAAAACGAAAGTGTATATCTGCCAGGCTCCCTTCGTCTAGCCTCAAAGGAGTGCAAAAGCAGTTCCATAAAATTTATGGTGGGAATCCTCTTGAACACTAACCGTGCCAGTTTGACATATATAGATCCATTTCTAGAAAGACCTACTATGACATTTAACAAATATAAGCATGAAAGTTAATTCTCACCCTGAAAATGGTCTCATTCCCATCCCCTTTCCTTTTTTGCTTTATAAAGCCATTATTGTGTCATGGGAGCTGTAGATGTGAGGTCATTGAGGCATCTAAATAAAGGGTCAGCTTTTCAACAAGGTTTAGCACCCAGAAGCTCCCAATGCGACTGGGTGCTGAGCTCTTGGAAAATCAGTTCACTTATTTCAGGGCCCAGATAAGAGCTGAACTATAATGGAAATCTTGCCCAGAGGGCTCTGGTGTGCTGCATGCCCTTGAAACCGGTGAGAATTGAGGGCTCACGTCAATGACAAGAGGTACGTCTGGGCCACCCATCCCAGTGAGGATGGTAGTTATTATAGAAGTGATTGGGAGATTAGAATATTAGCTTTCAAGGAGGGAAGTTTTAGAAACAAGGATCTTAGTAAACATTTTCACACTTTCATACGTTATATACCCTTTCAGTTAGGTTATTCAATTTCTACCATGCACAAGATAGATGAACCAAGATGAACAAAGAGAGTACCGTTCATTATGGGTGACTGCATTGCATCCTTGGAGGGACTTGCAGATATAAGAGTAACATTCTTAGCAGTCATACTAAGTCCTCATGTCAGTAGCAACAGTTGTAATAACACCTTCTAATTACATGGTTATAGGGAAAGCCTCTTAGAAGGCATTCTGTGTTTTAACCTAGATTCCCTTAAATATATATCACTATAGTAAGGTAAGGTCTGCCATACTGAATTTGCAATTCCCTTATATATAAATATAACTATTTATAATCTCTGGTCAAAGCACAAAAAAATGTATGTACTGTCCCACGTTGTGGGTCACTGCACACATTGGTGAGTCATAACTGTTCATGTAGAGGGCTTCTAAATCCATATTTAGGTTCCTCCATAAAAGTTGCCCTGATTTTGAAAGATGCTAGCCACCTGCAGCATCTGCTTTCAGTGGGATTTGTGGGTCCTAAGAACTTTTGAACACCTGGTCACTTTTAAGTAGATGCCTAAGTATTTCTGTAGGAGCCTACATGTAAGCAACTCAGTTTGCAAATTTTGGGCTTAAATAGAATCTAGACTTCTGGATGGAGGATGAGTAGAGATTCAAGATGAACCGGTACCTGTGAAGAGAAGCTGTCATCATTTAATTGTGTCTGTTTACCAAGCTGGAGGGATTAAATATATTTTATTTTCAGAAGCAAGCACTTAAAATTATGCCTATAGCACTGTTACTATATATGAGTTGACCATATCATATCAGAAAGAATAATACTCAATTTTGCAAATTTGTACCTGTTTTCTGAAGTAAAAGGGGAGGTAGAAAAGGGAAGGTTGTATGACTTTGGGTGGAGGTTGGAGGGGAGGAAGGCAAGCAAGTATATCTCAGTAGGTTTAATATTCATAAGTTATGAATAACTTAGGGACTAATTCTTCTTTCGTTTCCACCAGTTGCATACGTTCAGTGTAATGCCATTGACTTCAAGTGCAAATTAATTACATAGGAGCGAAAACTTTGGAACTTACATTCTTAACTTCCTGGATAATGTTTTTGTTGCAATGACAAAAATTTCCTCTTAGATGAAGTCAAATCTCATCAAAAATAAGAAAACATTCACACATTTTTTGTCTCTATCTCTTTTGAAAGACATTTAGCTAGTATTGGGCAGATTTTTGGGAGCGACTGGGGAAAGTTATTAGATTGGTTAGTGGAAGGAAAATATATTTGCTACAGTTGAAATTTTAATTGTTCTCGATCAAAAAAAATCTAGACCAACAATTACTTCTCTGAAAGTTAATGCAACCCATATTTTTCTTTTGCATATTTGTTTTTTCCATGTGTTTAGGAATGTTGCCAGAATGAAAACTAGGAAGATTCTTTAAAAAATTAATTTATTTTGTACACGCACATACATACAAATCTGCACATGTAAACTCTCACTGATTCATTTTGGAGTACACCTGAATTGCTATCAAACACAAGCAAAAAGTCTTTGTGGTAGGCTGGTTTGCCATACTGTTTTCAACATACCAAAAATGTTTATCATTGGTCATTTGGTATCACATCATCAATAATCTTGTTTAGCAAAGTGCTTATCTGAAGGAAATACAGTGTGTTACTTTTCTGGTTCAAGCCGTATTTATAATGTATTTTGGTGCTCTAAAAAAAGGTGGGGTGGTAGAAGTTACATTGCAGTGAAATAAACTGTAGTCACACAAGTAGTGGTTCAGTACTATAAAGAAATAGTTATTCCTATAAGTTAGTGTCTTTAATGTGTTAAATATTATGAACACTGCTATTTACTAACAGCTTTGCAATTTCATTTGCAGAAATGTTTTTTTAAAAGTTTTTTAAAAAAGGAAGAGATCAATGCCTGTTGCCACAAACCCGTAGATCCGAACTTGTGGTCATATTCCACACAAGCTTGTATCTATAGGTATGTGTCTGCATGGCAAATGCACAAAACCTGGATATGGTTGTGTTTATGCATTTAAACTGAGAATGTCCAACGTTGCTACTAGCATCTCCCTCTAGCCCCACTCCCCACTTTTAGGAAATATAAAATTAGAACTGCAAATCTTGTTCTGCAATTATCAGCTCAGTTTTCAGCTTTGGTTATTATTAACGTACTCATGGTTTTACAAAACCAATGGCTCATTTGTGCCTGAATAAAATGGGACACAGAGAGTCATTTGACATTAGGCTGAAGAAATTAAATCTCGGGTCCATTATGTGTGGGTCTGGGTATTTTTTGGTTGTTTGTATTTCCAATCAGGTCTGGGAAGCAGGAAACAAAAACTTATTGCATTTTTTTAAAATAAGACAGATTCATTCTTGTATTGATGAAATATATCCTTCTTGGGAAATGACGTAAGAGTTGTGTATGGAGCAATATAGTTCAAAAGTTTTTGGCTGTATAGATTGGCAAGCTACTCTGAAACACAGATTCTGCTCATCCGAAAACCAGTGTAAATCTGGAGTGATTGCACTCCAGTCATTGGATGTAGTCTAGCGTTACACCTCTGTATTATTATTAGTATAAAATTAGCTTATTTTGAAATCCTGTTCTCTCTCCACTTTGTTTTACTTCAGTTTAGATGTATTATCTATGTCTTTAGTTCTTAGGGGGAATAGAGCAAAATGCACAAAATCGCTAAAGGAAGAAAAAATGTGGAAGCAGTGATATAATTTAATATAAAAAGCTGTAATGTTTTAAGGCGTGAAAGTAAACAATTATTTTTTAAAAAAATAACGACCATTTAAAAACAGAGCAATGTACATATTGTACACATTAATACTTAGAAACTGTGTAGACTCAGAATAAAAACATACTGGCTTCTTCTGTTAGCTTTCAGTGAAAATTCAGTTAAGGAGTTGGCCTAGATTTCCTTTTTAACTTCCACTTTTGTATGAATTTGGCTGTATTTACCACATTGTTCCAGTGCAAGATTGATTTTTTCCCCATTTTAGATTGTCTGTTTTGTATTGTATGAGTGAAAACCAATACAAATATATATATACTGTATATTTAAAGATACAAATGCCTTTCTATGTTCCTGTTACTAGAAATCGGCTTTATATTTAAAACATACAATTTTGCAGAAAGTTTGTTTATAATGTGACTATGCATTTGGATATCAGCCTTTCACCCACCCCAGCTTGGAACCTTAGAGTATAAAACTTGTATCTGTCATATATGAGTAGTTACTACAAGGACTTTTGCATAGGAGAGTGTACGGATCATACAATGTAGTTATTTTTCAGGTGCACGATCACTCCCGCTAGACAGTGCAACCTCGTAGCTAAAAGCCATTGTTCTGGTCTATTGTTTTCAGAATCATGTTGACTAAGGATGTTTTGTGATATGTAGTGGCAAGTTATACTTTGTTGGCTCTTCAGAGAGATTTTTGATACATCCCTTTCAGTTCGGCCGCAGCTTGAAGGCTGTGTTGAAGTATAGTTATAAGTGGCCTCCCAAGTCATGAGCAAATATCTCACCTAGGGCTTGGAGTTAATGAGAGATTTGCTATTGGCTTTAATAGGAGCAGGACGAGACGGTATCTTATGTTGTCACAATGGGCTGTGTTCCTCCTATGAAGGCTGAACAGATGGTTTGTTTTTCATATTCAGAAGAGGACTTTTAATTTCTAACTATTATGGCACTTTTCGATCAGCTAGTCTTGACCTTGAGAGAGAAAGGGCCTGGATGAAAACCCTGATCCTAGCTCTCCCAGACATTTAGGTGTTTGGAACTCAGTTTCTTGTCCACATTTGCTGGCATATACCATATGTAGACATTACCCTCTGGTAGAATTTACCAAATACTCCCAGGGTTTGCTACTGAAGAATTTCTACAGTTGTTGAAAGCTGGCATTTATTGTGCCATTACTTTAAAGGTGCCAGAAACCCTGTGGCATGGGAGCTGTGTGGCTCTGTCTGATAAGTGAGTCGCTGCAGTTGGATTTACAGGTTTTATTTTTAAAAATATTTTGGGTTTAAAAAATAAATACACCACGGGGAAATCCCGCTCCCCCAATTTTCCAAATATTTTTGTGATATTTTACGTATTTACTTTACTGAAATCTGTTTCTAAACATCACCATTTTTGTTGAAAATATAATCTAAAACCGAACAGGTGTCTAGAAAGGAAACTTGTAAATTGTATTTTCACTAGTGGGTACTGAGAATGTGGCACTGTGCTGCTGTGTGTGTGCACGGAACATCATCAAGTGATATTCTGAGGCGAAGCAAGGCATTTGACTAAGTGCGGGGCTGTGGATCTGGATCCAGAAGTCCTAAGTTCTCTTCCTGACTCTGCCACTGACCTTCTTTGTGACCCTGGGCAAGTCATTTTCCCTTCCTGCTCTTCAGTTTCAGTAATAACAATAACAGGACCCTCCTTTGCGTAGTGCTTTGGGATGTAAACATGAAAGGCCCAATATAAGTGCTATGTATTATTATATCCGTCTTTCATTCCCCATTCGTGACATCCACATGCCATATATGGTACACATTGGCCTGCACTGTTAATTATGAGCTTGATTTTCAAATGGCTTCTGCTGTTACATGGGCACCTAAATGAAATGGCATAGATATTCAACAGAATGCACATTCGAGCTGAGCTCTTTGGAAAACCTGACCCTAGTTGTAAGGTGCTGAGCCGTTATAAGTCTGGGTCTGAATTCTTATGAAAACCTGGCCCCATAATCCTTAGTGCTACTCCCTGGCAAAGTACTTTCCAAATGGAGACGAATCACTACTTCAGGTAACTACAAGCCTTTTCTCACACTTGACTGTTTTCCTTTATTGCAGTTACAGGGTTGCAGTTTTATTTAAAGACTGAATAAAAGTATAATTGGAAGAAAGCATGTTCATTGTCACTGCAGGCTGGTGAGGTGGGTAAGTCTAATTATATCCAGAGAGATGATGGTCCTGATTTCTCCAGGCATTGAACGCCTCCTGTGAGTTGCTGAGTGCTCTCAGGAGCAGTTGAGAGTGCTCAGAACCTCTCAAGACTGAGCCCTAAGTATCAGTTGCTCAAGGCTACAGAGGGGCTCAGCGATGGGGGCAGTTGCGCCGGTGCTGACAATGATTTAAGTGTAAGTGTAGACGTAGCTGATTCCTTTTCAGAGTCTTGTGAAGGTGACTTGCTCTGAGCAAGCTCAGTCTCCGCTTCTGAAACAGCTCTGAAGGTAGCTTTTGTCCTTGCACTTAAACCAGTTTCAGCACTGGTTCCACTGAAATGGCTCGCTTAGTGTTGATAAGGCTGAAGAGCCAAGATTAGTACCTAGGAGTTCCTGCATTCTGGCCACTAGACCACATCCCTGTTCTTCTCTCTCATCTTTATTAAGTATTTCATGCAGCTACAGTGAGTGGTTTCAGTTTGTTTGGGGGTTTTTTTTGCATCTCCTTCTCTCTCTTCTCAGCTGTAGCCTCTGACCCTGCCCCCCCAGCCTGCCCCCCAGTTTTTCAGTTCAGCCTTTTGAAGGGCAGCTGTTGTGTTTTCTACATTAATGTTGTCTGTCTTTCCTGTTGGTTGTATTTCCCGCTACTTCGTTAAATTCTGGAGATTAATTTGACTGTGTGAGAAACCTTGAACTGTGTCTTTTCTTTAGGCTGGAATAAGCAATGGAAGTCTGCAGAGAGCCCAGCCCCTGCCTTCTGGGGAAGGAGCAAAAGTGTATTGATTAAATTTCTCAGCTTTGTTGATAAGGATCTTACAGGTCTACATTAGCTTTCATTCCAGTGCCTTACCAGCTACACAAAGTTCACTTCATCTGCCACTGAGCCATAGCGTACAGACACGCTACATAACAAGTTAGGGCAGAAAGTACAGACACTTTTACCCAGCTGCAATCAGAGGTGGAATTTAGGGAAATAGACAATAGTTATCCTGCTTGGAAATACTGTCAGAGAGAATACCATGGGCTCCTTAATGCCAGGAAAAGGTCAGGGTATCTTATCCAAAAGATGACCAGGTCAGGACCACAATTCCTCTCCCCTTAACAACATATTGGATCACTGGTTTTAGTTCCTACTCACAGATGAAAAATACCCTCTTCCTGCCACACCTATGTGGTTTATAGAAAGGTGTCTGCGTAGTATCTAAGTACATCTGCATCGGCTATGGCGATTAATAGAATTGCGTTTCACTTCAGCATCATTACTGTTGGGTCTAGAAGTAGTTGCTCTTGTTTAAAGGCACAAAACTAAAACTATCCAGAACCTGGCATCTCATTCTGGCTGCAGGTTAGGTCAAGTTATACCTTTTCCCCCATCAAAAATAATAGCAAAACAATTTCTAAAAGCTGTACTTTGCACCCTAAAGTCCTTTTCAAATCAACACAGACATGCACAGAGATCCAGAAATCACTTCATTCCCCCTCTGAAACACTGTTGTCTCTGTGGTGGGACGCAGAAGGTGTTTATGAGCACAGGGCAAAACTATACAGTCCTTCAGGACAAGAGATGCAAAATAGTTTATCCAGTTGCAACTAAAAGTGGGAATTTAGGGAGGCAGAATGTAATTACCTGAATTGGAATTGGAATTGGAATTTGAAACAGATCCAGATACCCTAGTTCAAAAAAATCTACTGTGTTTAAACTTTGAAAATACAAATCCATATCTATTGCAGTATTTGGCCTGAGGCTTGGTTAATGTAAGTCAGATAGCAAGAAATATTTTTACCAAGAAGAGAAAAATAGGTGTGGAGAAAGATAGTCTTGTGGCTAAGACATTGGACTGGAACTCAGGAAATCTGATTGGGTTCTTACCTCTATCATAGTCTTCCTGTCTGACCTTAAGTCACTTAATCTCTCTTATCTCTGTTCCTCATCTGTAAAATGGGAGAATAATTTACAGATGGTAAATAAATAGCAAATTTGAGACTAGCTGTTGGACAAGTGATAGTTGAGCATATAGGATCATATATTGTTCTTGATATAGGAAGTCCCCCTAAAGTGTATAGAGAGAGTTGTAGGCGAGTGAGCTGGAGAAGAAAAAGATGATGCACGGTAGTGGAATAGCTGCCACTGGGTGGTATCCTGTCATGGCAAAATGTGGTCTCATGGTGCCATTCCAGCACTGGCATCAGGTTTTGATGCAGCATCCCAGTATTCAGATTCAGCTTTCCGTCTCTAAGGAGCCAATTTCTGCTCAGTTGCACCCACACAGTCCACAGAATTTAAAACGCTGCCAGATGCTAAAACATAATATTGAGCAAATCAGAGAACTGGTTCAGGTCAAATGACCAACTGGAACCTTTGCTAAAAATTCAACCTGAAGCTAAACACTTTTTATTTTTATGGTTTGAAAAAGTTTGAATAGCTTTTTAAAAAAATATTTTTGGGTAGCTCTGCTCTTTTGAGTCCCAGGTGAACCCAGATGAGATTTCCAGCCTAATATTGGCAGCTCGTCATGTCCTAGTATAGTTTGTCACATCATCCAAACTTTCAGGTGCATCCAAATGGAGTGAACCTCTGATGCTCTTGAGGTTTCTGCATTACATCAGCGAAGTGACAATGACAATGTTTCATCAAACCTAACTTAAAGATTACTTATTGCTCAGTGACCAGACTTCTAACAATCTTCTCAGCATTTCCACTGTAAATTCTCTTATGTCTGAGGTTTTCAAAAGTCAGCTGTTTAACTAACTAACTAACTAAATAAAAAAATTAATCGCCCCAGGCTGAAACTTGAGAAACAAGGTCATAGGCCTCAGACTGGAATAATATCATTTGTGGGCTTCAATACTTTTTTTTTTTCCAATGACTTAAGCAATTGTTTTCAGTTCAAAAGATTTTTTTCCCCTCCTAACAGCCAGAGCCACAAGGTCTGCTTGGGATCTAAAAATCAAGTTGGGCCCTTTCTTCTTTATCTCATCCCCATCTAGGGTGACCAGATGTCCCGATTTTATAGAGTCCTGATTTTTGAGTCTTTTTTTTATATAGGCTCCTATTGC
This sequence comes from Dermatemys mawii, assembly GCA_007922305.1. Lineage (NCBI taxonomy): Eukaryota > Metazoa > Chordata > Testudines > Dermatemydidae > Dermatemys > Dermatemys mawii. Next base: position 2,187,498 of record ML677397.1, on the reverse strand, counting down.
CCCCCACTCCCTGTCCCAATTTTTCACATTTGCTGTCTGGTCGCCCTATCCCAAGCAATAAATATTCTGCAATCAAAACTAAGCTGATGATTTTGCTGGTGATGCATGAGACAGAATAGAATCCAGCTCCGTCTCCTAGAGCTGTATTGACCCTACAATACTAATGTGAATAACATCTTGCTTATGTCAGTTCAGTCACCAGAAATTATCTGTAGATGCATGGGAAGTGGATTCAAGCCACAGGGAACTAGTACAATTCTTTAGGCAGTATTTCCCATTAATAGTTTTGCCATTTTGAGTGTTTTCACCCTTCAGAAACCCTGCTTTTCTGTGGATTTTGACAAAGCAGCTATTTTTGGCATTGAAGATGTGTTAAAAATTGAATTTTCATATATTGATGAAGTGGGAAATGTGCCCATGATGGCTCAGAAGTGGGTCCGCTTCTTGTCAGAGAAACTAAATCACAATTTTAATTATTTATATATTTGGGAGAAAATGGAACAATGTACATGTCTGTAAATGGGGGGAAAGATCTAGCATTCTTATAGTTTCAACAAGTGAATCCAAGCCACAGAGTTCCAAACCAGAGCTAAACCTCCCAAAATTCTCAGGAATTTCTATCTGGAGTTTTGATTCATCTCATTGTAGAACTGGGAGCCAGGCCTCAAACTCAGATCTAGACCCAAACTTTCCTGAAATCTGAGATAGGAAGAGTTCATCCTGTGTCGTCATCAGCAGTGCAATCCATAATGCCTTACCAAGACCAATGTCCATTGAGATTTATGAAAAGACTCCCATTCCCCGCACAGGCTGTTAGTCTTAGTACAACAGGTTCTGATTTTGTCCAGCTCCCTCAATGAATTGTCCCCTCTTTATGCATTACAAGTGAATCCTGTCTCTTCTCTGGTATAAGAGACTCTACAGTCTCCATCCAGGTATTTGATTCAGACCGGTCACTACAGCTGCTATGTATATGTCATAAACCCTAAGGACAGAGCCATTGAAGGTGCCATTTTTAAACGGATGTTTCTGACTATAACATTGCTTTAAAAGAATGTTTTCAAAAAAGCTGATCCAGTTATTGCTGAGATCTCATTTGTCAACAATCATATGAAGTTGCTTCTAGGATTCCCCTCTCCCCCTTTTTTTTTAAAGTAAGCTTTAAACTCCCCCAAGGTGAATAAATTTTTATCAGAGCTCTCTGCTTCTCCCACAGAGCTCTTTTCTCCACCACTGTATTTAATAAGGATTTTTATGACATCAGTACATATCATACGTGAACCTTGTCATTACAGGACTGCACATATTTACTCTAATTACCGAATTAGTGATAATTGCACTAATTGGGTAAATACATAATTGACTAAAATCACTGTAAAACAAACAAGGACATTCACACAAGCGAAAGAAAGTGCATTAAAAGGCACAAGTTCTGTGAGTCTTACTCCCCAAAAGCAAGGAATCTCAGAGGAAATGGTTAATTGTCAAATACCCAGGCACGGCAGAGTGCAGAAGAGTAACGCCAAAATGAAATGTGAGGTCAGCAACAGCCGGGGACTTCAACTGTTTGGAGATGACCAGAGCAATTCTGTGCCTAGGACCATCTTTCTTCATGGTGTTGAATTTGCCTATGCGATGCAAACTGACCTCTATATGACCTAAATTAATCTAGAATTGCAGAGTGGAGACGACATGTCTGTGTTTCTCCGGTGCGAGGCCCACACAGAAACACCTGTCAGGAATAGTCTAGGTAATTAGTCCTGCCATGAGTGCAAGGGACTGGACTAGGTGACCTCTCGAGGTCCCTTCATGTCCTATGATTCTATGATGGGGAAGAAGATTAGAATAATCTCTCCTCCAGGGGCCTGGAATTTCTAAAAATTCACTGGGAGCAAGTTAAGTACCAAGCACTGGGACAGAGGCTCCCTTGATGTTAGAGGGCTTGATTCTCATTGACGCTAAGATCTCTTTACACTGCTCTGTGAAGGAGCCGTAAAGTGGGTGTAGATGACAAATGCCCACTTGAAGGCCTTTTTACATTGTCCAAGTGGTATAAAGGCACTTTAGCGTCACTGCAAATTCAGGCCAGAATATTTTCTTGATGTTCTGATGATGTGGGCTGGATCCAGCAGTCATTCAGTCAACACTTCCATTGATCTCCCAAATAAGGACTGAGAGTCAAGCTCGTAGTGTTGGAGGTGGAAGCACTTCTGTTAAGTGGAGCCGAACTTTTATCTAGCAGCAGGAAGGGGGAAGCGTGTTCTTAGAACTGCAGTGCTTCAGCAGAAAGAGTTGCCAACACGAGAAGGGTATTCAGCACCAGCATGAGGTACTTGCCGCAGGTACGTGGGATTGTACAATGCTTTGAAGAATAGGGGTGCAGGTAGAAGGGGAGAGAGCGCTGGGATGAGAAAGTGACAGAAATAGAGGTATGCCAAGTATTCAAAATGAAACTTGAAAACCTCAAAAATGGAGGCTTTCTTATTTCCATTTTTTTTTTAAACAGTCAAGTTTGGCTATAAAAAATATAGCAATTTGGCAATGGGTCTGTTTGTAACTGAAATTTAGCCATTCTTTTTGTTTAGGATCAGCTCCCCAAACATATTCATTCAGAAGTATTCACTGCGGACCTGATTCTACCACCTTTACTCCCGTTGATTTCTCTGGGAATACTTGCACGGTGAATCCAGCACTAATCAGGTTGGAGATAGTGGGCAGAATCCAAGCTGGAATAATTTCTACTCATAATTCTTGGTATGTAGCAAGCCCAGGAGCAATTAGTTGCAAGTATTCATTATTCAATACCTGTGCTGTGGTTAGTTTTGACTGAACACTTAGCTCCCCCTGGTATTGTTTCCTTTCAATCTTTCAGTGATTGGATGAGCTAAATTCTAAGGGTATGTCTACAGTTGGAGGTCTGATTGCAGAACAAGCAGAAGTACACAAACTAGCTTTACTCCAGCTAGCACGTGTTCCAATAGTAGGGAAGCCATGGCAGCATGAGCTTCAGTGCAGGCAGTACACGCCCGCCTATGACCCTAGGTACATGCTTGGCTGTTTAGAAGTCCCAGCCCATCAAAGCAGGTGCTTCCTGGAAATTCAGTGAAATCCTAGCTTCTCCACTGCTGTTGATCAGCGCAGCTCTGTTGACTTCAACGTTGCTTTGTCAGTTACACCCACTGAGGGTCTGGCCCTAGATACTAAGTTTGATGGTCAAAAATGAGAGTATTGCTGTCTCCTATAAAAAGTTGGGATGGCTTCAGCTCAAAACCAGGCCCAGTAGTACCTTGTAGATTGTTACGAGGTTCAGTGGGCTGCATATAGAAAGCCATGAGCTCCTGAGTTCTAACCACAGCTCTAACATTGACTCACTTTTATAGGTGATAAAATTGAAATGTGATTGACATGTTTCCATTTGACCATACTATTCACTAGGTTTCAGCCCAGATTGGATAACAACTAGAAGTGACTTCTGAAATGTGGACTCGGTGGTAACTTGAATAACATTGACAACATCCTATAGGTTTAAATCTCTATAGATCAATTAGTTTTCAAACATACACTATCGTGCATCCTGGGGAAAAATGTCTTCTCTCTAGAGTCTGTTTTGCTAATATGCTCAGATGTCAGGGTAGGATACTAACTTTTTGCCATTACTTTCTGTTGTCCTAAGACAAAATCTGTTTAACCAAGAGGTAGTTATTATGCACAGCTCAGGATTCAAAGCATCTGATTCACTCTTCATCCCCTACCAATGATGTGTGGTTATGCCCAAGAAGACAGTTGCCTGAGAGAGACAGAATCCAGGTTCTGAATCAGTCCCAAGTCTTGACTAGAATATTTTTTTCTTAGAATAGAACTAATCCTTGTTTTCAAGCTGTAATAAATAGATGCAGAACTGCCTTAAGCAATACCTTGGTGGTTGATTGGAATGAGTCATAATGATAACATCCTGCCCATTTGACTACGATCTAGTAGAAGTTTAATATGTTCCCTATAAGAAGACAGTATCTTACTCATGCTGGTCTGATGGTGAAAGTATTTATATGACACCTGTCATCCTGTGGGATACAAAAATTGCTTTACAGTTGGTGCACACAGAGTTTCTACGCTGAAATGCAGACCCCTGTAGGGTGGTTGGGAAGGGAAATTTTGACCAAGAACAAACCCTCACTTGTCTTATGAAAAAGTGCCAAGGGATCTTATCTACACAGAGCAGTCATGATCTTGATTTATGAAATCTCATTTCTTAATCTATGGTGGCATGAGGAGCTGTATTTTTTTGGGTATCTTCTGACCAGCAAAACGTTTAAGACTGTTAAATTAACATAAGAGATGATGAGCACTGTTAGATTTTTCTGGAGAAACCCTGGCATTGTGTTGGCTGTGATTTGGTGGGTGGTTTTTCAGCATTTTTGACTGCATGCATCCAGGTTGAGGTAGTAGGTTGTATAGTTTAGAATTACACCAAGGGAGATAACTGTACAACCTCCTAGCTTTCCTTGGGTCTTGCACAAAACGGCGCGGTGAGAGACCGTAATTCCTCAACACTGTTTTCTCTGGACACATGGAACACGAAAGAGCAGGTAAGAGTCCATTGGAGAAGCTGTTTTCCTCATATGGAACTTTCAAAGGTTCATTCTCTCACCATTTTTTTTTCACCATATCAATGAGTATTTAGCAAACTCAGCGGACTGGTAACACTTGTTTCCCCTTGTCAGCATGTGATCTGCTGAAAGTGTAACGTGTGAAAAGCACCATGACTACATGTCAATGGTATTGCCTTTATGGTCTCCAAAGAACATGAAGAGCATCACATACTCTATCAGCCCTTGAGGTGGATGAGTGGGCTGCCATTTCTGTTATCCTTTGATTATAAGTCAGTTAGTTACTCTGTACAATGCCCAGAAACCTAAATTATGCCTCACTTTGTGACAATGCATCAGAGGAGAGACAAGGTGCAGGCCAGCATACTTGTACAGGAGCTAGTTATAACTGGCACCCAGTGACAGGGAGAAGGAGGAGGGTAGCCAAGGAGTACCGGTGGCTCCAGATAGGTCATGTCAGGGGAGGACCATGCCGGCACCCTCAACATGTTAGAACAGCTGCACAGGGGCTGTGCACGAGCTACAAACCTCATAGGTCAGGGTGCCAATCCCTGAGCTTTTTTCAGGTGTGTAGGGATGTGTTACTCCTTTGAAGGGCACAAAGCCTCCAGGCACTTCCCAGGCAGGTGATGCACTTCCTCCTTTTCTCTGACTCTGCATATTCTGAAATCCAAAAGAGAGGCTATATGGAGAATGGGTACATGCAGAGAATGCCTGTGCTAATGTAACCTTTACTAAGCAAGTGTCAGTCTTTGTCCCCCTCTAGTGGCTGGGACCTCGTAGGAGGTTTCTGAATCTGAAACTCCTTCAAGCATTAGACCAAGGGCCGGATTTGTTAAGATATATAGGTGCCTAAAGTTGCAGATAGGCCCTTTGTGGGATTTTCGGAATATGTTGGCACCTGACCCCATTGCCTCAATCTGAGTCTCTTTGTTCAAGCAGCACAGGCTCGGGTGCTTAGCTCTCAAGGTCCAGAGTTCAAACCCCAGTGATGACCCTGTGAGGTTGGTTATACCAGTGCTTAACCCAGGGCTGGAGGAAGTATTTGCCAAAATGGCAAATTATGGCAGAATCTTGCTAGTTCACACTAACGACTGGGATTCTCGTTGCTAATGCCTGAATTTTGCAAAGGAATTGAACAAATGCATGAAAATCGAGCAAAATGCACCTGGTTTGACAACTGTGAGCTAGCTAAATCTTTTAGGATAGTGTTTCTCAATACATGAATAACTGTGCAGAAGTATATTTTGTAAAAAAAAAAAAAAAAAAAAGGGGGGGGGGGGGGGGCGCGTTGAGTCATGAGAGACTTCAATGTAACTCTGCTGTTGAATGTTTGCAGAATGTGGGGAGAAACTGCTCCTTTCTTGGGTGGATTATAAAGCACGCAGTTAACAAAGTGTGGATTAGTGTTTTTCAGAAGAGATATAGATATCATTACCAGGTTGTATTATTCCACAATTCCCTAGATCAAGGATAGAACAATACTGGGTGTATATTTTATAAGGGAATGTGCATGAGACAAATGTTGCCAGTTTGGCAAGTTGGCAACTTCAAATATTTTATACAACATTTTCTGAAGGTTTTTTCCTGCTCTTTTTTAAAGATTGAAGTCCAGATTCTGAGCAGGTATCAATTGACATGCTGTACTTGTCAGTTGCAGATCGGTTCCACAGTGCTCAGTTCTCCACCATCTTCCATTTCAGGTCATCGCTTATACCTGTGCAAATGGATGTAAAATGCTACCAAATCAGAATTTTTCACTCACTTACATGGTGGTGGTGGTGGTGGTAGTTTACACTCACTAAAGCAGTATATAAATTAAGCCTATACACTTATTTGTTGCCTAAACTTTTTATATTTTGGACAATAAGGTGTTACTATTATGTACCAACCAGATTCCTAAGTCAGTGAACCTATCTTGCTGCAAAGAACAAAAACAAATTAAATGATAATTTCTGCCGTGAAATTGACAACTGTCATAATCCAAGATGCTCATTTTGTTATTAAAGAAAATAGCATTCCAGCCCACCCCTGGATTAGAGTATCATATTTTCAGTTAATTAGGCTTTCATCATATGTCCTCATATGCCCTTCTATCATATGTCCTCCATATGTCATATGTCTTCCATATGCCCTATATATAATTAGTCTTCCATCATACGGCTTCCATCATATGTCATTTAGATAGACTTCCAGAAGAATATGGCAATGTTACAACTATGGACCTTTTGCACTGGGTATTGGAACAGCAATTCTGTACCTCTCAACCCTATGAGCTGTAGATTAAGTGAAGAAGAAACAGAAAGAAGGTGGCTAGTTCTGAGTGGTTCTTTCAATGGGAAGATTAATTTCTCTCTCAGCTTGGACAATGAACAAATGAGAAAGTTTCACTTCTGCTTATACTCAATTTCCCTGTCAAGTCTGAATGGAGTAAGTAACTCAATGCATTGCAAGAGAATATCTGTATTTGTTTAACACCCTCTTTCATTTGGAATTTTTTTAAAAGGAATTCTGCTACAAAATAACACCACCTAAATTTTAAGCCCAGTTTTATCCCTTTAAAGCTGGAGTCTCAAGCAAAGTGCTAAAATTTGCACTGGTGGCAGAGGAAAATGAGACAGTAGGTTCTTGGTGAACAACAGAGTCATTGTGTGTCTCTTATGAACAATGAGTATAGTAACACTGTGCATTTACTGGAATAGGTGGCTCTGAGTGGGTAGTGTGTCAGTGCACAGGGATATGTATCAGTGTGAGTTCCAAACCTGCTAAGGCTTATTATTGATGATAAAGGCCATAAATAGCCATTGATGCACTTACCAATAATAAGAGAAGGAAAGCTGCAAATCTCCTATGATGATGCAGTTTCAGGATTATTTTTTGTAAGTGCCATCTGTAAAAAGGACTTTTCACATAGATTTGCAGAATGCATCTGTAATGGTTTATTTCTTTTGTTTTCAACCATCTTTTCTATGGCGTTGGCCCCATTCCTCTTTTCAGAACAAATCTCTCCAGGTTAAGGTCTAGAGACTATCTAGAATGTATTTTGGAGATTCAGACTGTGGTATTACTCCAGCATTAAAGCTGCTGTTGTTGTGGGCAAAAAATGTATTGTAAATTCTTTAGCCTCTTGCTTCTTCAAGAGCTCTTCTTGGCTTGTTCTTTAAACAGTGGTGAAAGAGACAGGGCCAAAGTCTGGAGTTCTCTACTAGTGATTCTCATTGTCTCCAGTTGGCAGCCAACAGGAAGGTTCTTGAGATGGTGCATTGCTTATTATTTTCTTTTTCTTCTACATTTTTCATGTGAATATAGTCCTGGTGAAAGGTGCCAGAGTAACAGTCCTGAAGAGTGAAGAACTCTGTCTATCCTCAGAGCAGGCAGGTTGCAGCAGGGCAAGTTTCCTTCAGACAGCTCCATCAGGGTACCTCAACCCTGACATTGAAGGGCTCACCTGTAAGGGTGAAAAAGAACTTCAATCTCTATTGTCAATTAAGTCCTCGGTCTCAATGCCAGCAGAAGGGGTGGTTTCTTATGCTGTGCACTCTTGTCCCCTGGGAAGTGGACTGACACCCACAAAACTCATTTCTTCACTACAGTCCTTAAATGGGGATTTTTTTAAAAAAAATATTTTCATCCATCTGCATGGCCGATCTAAACTGTGCTGCAACACTTCTATTGCTGAATCAGATACATCAAGTAGAGCCCAATTTGTACACAAAAGTTTTGTCAGGATTTGGATGAAATAGAATGGAATGTCAGAATGACTCATTGTTTAATGAATAGGGCCCTAAGTGTTCTGTTGATGCCATTTATAAATCTGTATAAAATGTAGAGAATTCATGTCATAACTGGAATTCCAAGAACAGCAACCTTGTGCACAAAATTATGATGATGGTAGGATACTGCACAATATAATATGAATTCTAACACTCTTCTGCTTGAAAGCTACTCAGACTATGTTAGGAATAAGGCTGTTTCTTTACATGGATTTAAATCCCAGACCTTTGAGAGACTGGTGTGTGTGTGAAGGCAGTGGAATGACAGTGGTGTAAATCAGCTCAGAATGCAAACAGAGAAAGGAGTTAAATGACAGCTCTGAGGTCACAAAGTGACTGAGTGGCAGGGCTCAGTAGTGAACCCAGCTGGCCTGACTCCTGGTCTGCCGCTTTAACCATGAGGCCATCTTCACCTTCCCTCCTGTGTGGCCTTTCAGGGTTTCATCTGTGAACCAGGAAAAGCCTGGTGGTTTGACACGAAACCAGGTGAAACTCAGCACTTGGAGTTTTGTGGTGAGGTTTCTGGGTTCATTCAGGCATGAGCCAGAGGCAAACCCATCCATGTGTGTGGAAGCTGTGGAAGAAACTCATGTACCCCCAGTAACCAAACCCACCACATTTCACACAGCAGCGCTGGCATCCTGGCAACTGGCCAGCAGCCCAGGGCTTATATATAGGTTTCTATATTTTAAGTAGAGTATGCGTTGCCCAGGGGCACGATAAATTATTAATTTTGCCTTTCTCTTTGCGCAGTGATCATGTCTCTGTCCCCTACTTGAATGAGCATAACTTTTTGAATCAGGTTTATGGTGCAAATACAGATACATGCTTGAAATTTGATTCTCTGATGAGTTGCGTGCTTTCCCCCTGCCCCTAGGGAACAGGGGGATCCACTTTAAAGTTAAAAAGCAGGCCGAGGCAGGACTAGCTGTGCTGCAGACAGGCTAACACCCTCCTTGCACCAGTTACAGCGAATGCCACCCTTCTGTGGGGAAGTGCTGCTTAGCCTCCTCGGCAGTGAGAGGAAATAAAGCTCCCCTGAGTATGTAAGAGAAGAGGAGGAGACAGCAGCACAAGGCTGGGCGACAGAGTTGAAACAAAGGGCCTCCACCCTGATTCTAGCTTCTGGCAGATTTTTGGATTCAGGGAGCCAAACGAAGGGCCCATTCCACATGGCCGCAAACACTTTCTTCCAACAAAATGACGTGGTGCAGAATTTCCTGTTTCTTTTGCAGCTTTTCCCTGTAGAGGAATGATCCAGCCTTTCATTAAAGAGTGTGACTCACCCTCCTGCCTCTGTCAGTTCTGCCCTTTCCCAGGCTCTGTTGACAAGACAATGATTCTCTAAAGTTTGTCTTTGTTACAGGTGTGACACCTACTGCTTATAGGGTTTCATTACTGCTTTCTGAACATATTAGCGAAATGTCAAGAACAACTCATTTATAATTAACAGTGACATATAAATGTCATGTCTAACAATAGTAGTATCAGAGCATTTTTGTGAATGGGCCAGTTTTACACATGTGGCTGATGTATGCAAAATGCACACACCCTTCAGCAAACAAGAAGATTAAATTGTTTGCAAAAGGCAGATTTGTTTTTAACTGAAGGTCAACATGGGTTTAGTCCTTGCTTGGTGTAACAAAGGCAGTTAAAAGTACTTCAAAGGCTGGGTCTACATGGTGGGGGGTCGACCTAAGATATGCAACTGCAGCTCCGCGAATGGCATAGCTGAAGTCGATGTATCTTAAGTTGACTTACCTGGGCGTCCTCACAGCAGCAAGTCAACTGCTGCTGCTTCCCCCTCGACTCCTCTTCCAACTCTCATGGTGGTGGAGTTCTGGAGTCAACGGGGAGAGCACTCAGGGATCGATTTATCACGTCTACACTAGACGCGATAAATCGATCCCTGATAGATCGATCACTGCCCGCCAGATTGGCGGGTAGTATAGACTTGGCCAAAGATATTAGGCTCAAGCCATCATCACTATGTCTTTGATGCTTGACCCCATGCTGTAAGCTTTTACCACCTCCTTAAAAACATTTCTTAAAACCCCAATATTGTGAGGAACTTATGAAACACAGAGAAATAGTGAGAAGGTATCGGGCGCTATACCTTCTCAGGTCAACATGGGTTTACTCCTTGCCTGGTGTAACAAAGGCAGTTAAAAGTACTTCAAAGACCGGGTCACCATGGGGTGGGGGGTCGACCTAATATACGCAACTGCAGCTACGCGAATGGCATAGCTGAAGTCGATGTCTCTTAGGTTGACTTACCTGGGCGTCCTCACAGCAGCAAGTCGACTGCTGCTGCTTCCCCCTCGACTCCGCTTCCAACTCTCACGGTGATGGAGTTCCAGAGTCAACGGGGAGAGCACTCGGGGATCGATTCTACCCTCACAGCAGACTTTTGGCTGGATTCAGTGCAGCTGGTATCCGTTGACTTCAGAGGGTTTTCAGTCAGGCCCACGCATTGGTATCTGACTTCAGTGGACTTGACTGAATTTGGTTCTCTCTTCATAGCCAGTTATTTTAATGTTTTTTTAAGTTTGGTTTCCTTTTGTTTTGGTTGTTCTTTCATCTTCTGTGACAGAATAACATTTGTGGCATAAGAGGACGGTTTGCAAGAAATGGTTATCGTGGCTCGTCCAATGCCACAGCTTCCCTTTGGCATTCCCTGTCCTGTCATAAGAGAAGCTGGTACCATTTAAGAGCAAATTTTAAAAAGAAATGAAAAGAAAAAAAAATGGAAGGAAAAGGGGAAGGTTGGAAGGAAGAAGGAAAGAAATGATTGCTCTCTGTAATACAGAAACCAGCATTAGAGTTGATTTGGGAACTTGATGTCTGTTAGCACTAGCTCTTGCAATACAAAAAACAAGCCTATTTGATTACCCAATAAGGGCCCAACATTATTTGAATCCTGCATTTTTCCTCATTTATAATGTGACTGTTTAATAAGAAATCCAACAGCATTGGATGTACTGCATGTTACTGTAACGAAATACATCAATAATGTTATAGCAAGCCTGCTAATTCATTATTTATTGAGCAGTGTCTAGAAAATACTGAATACAGTGGATAGTCCTCAGATTGCAAGGAATAACCACAATACAGTAACACATCCATGGGGACTTTGTGGTTGTCACTGTGTTTCAAAACATGGCTCCTTGGAACTTCATGACAGCATCTCAGAAAACTGTGGTCCTTCTTCAGCATAACAGACCCCGTTATATCTTGAGCAAAGGCAAAATGTCCTTGAGCTGTTAACACTCCAGGGCCTATGCCACATAGTTCTGATTTTTATCCTGTGGACGGGTCGTTGTCTACACACACACACACAAATGCACACATCCCAGCTCATTGTAATACATATGTACACACACATTTTTGCCTGCTCATTACAATGCATTTTAAACTGAGGCCAGGCCTACTCTCTAAAGTTAAGGAAACCCTGCTACATTGCTTAGGGGTGTGAAAAATCCACACGATTTTGTTAAGCCAGCCTAACCCCAGGTGTAGACAGTGCTAGGTTGAGAGACTAATTCTGTCGACCAATCTACCATGTCTCGGGGAGATGGATTGTGTTAATGTATCTTCCTATTACAAAATAGCAAATTAAAACACAGTCTTCTTACAAAAGGATCCATCCCCTTATAATACTTTAAGGGACTTGAATAGGTATTTGAGCAGAGAGAAGGTGAGAAATACAATCAATAGCTATGCAGTGGCTTTCCCATGAGGGCATGGTGTTAATCAAGGATGGCTTGCATAGCAATAGATCAAGTCTGTGAAGAAGGTGGAAATTGCGTGGAGAACAGATTTCCTTGCTAGAATGAGTTTCTGTTGCTGTTGTTACCATGCATGAAGGGCAAATAATTTTAAATTGCAGTTAAGTGGCAGTGCAATCAAATGATAATGCTTTGGGGCCCCGATCCTGCAATTGGTTCCATGAGGGTAGATCTGTCAGCCCACTCAAGTCACTGAGGCTCAATGCAGACACAAGAATCCATCTGAGAAGATCTAGTTGCAACACTGGGGTTTTGGTTGTTAATATTTTCAGCAGTAAGGTGTTTAGACAAGGTGCTTCTGCAATTGGTATGGTGAGGGTATGGGTAAGGGTATGGTGCCCTTATTTTCCAGTGCTGGGAGATTTGAGTTCAGATTTTTCCAACGCCACAGGTGAAATGTGTTTCATGGTTTCAAGCTAATCTTCAGTGTCAGAAACCCTTGCATGTCTCAGAACTAACACACAGGGCCCAGTCTTGTTTTACCACTGACTTAATTTGGAGCAAGAGTAGGCCTGGCTTGTGTCTGTCTTAGATATCTCTGAGACGAGGTGGGTGAGGTAATATCTTTTATTGGACTAACTTCTGTTGGAGAAAGAGACAAGCTTTTGAGCTACACAGAACTCTCCTGCCGGTCTGGTCAATTTAAAGAAAGCAGGTTTGATGGTTGAAGCAGAAGACAGGGACTTAGTTTTCTCTGCCTCCATTCTCCATCTACAAAACAGAGATTAGACTTCCATACTAAGGGTCTTTTGAGGACAAACATATTAGTATTGGTGAGGTACTTGGATACTATATTGATAAGTGCCATATAAGAATTTTATAATATGAAAATACTGAGATAAAGATGAACAAACACAAAAGGGGCAATATCTGTAATTAAAAGTTACTGTTACACAAAGCAAAATCCAGTTATAAAGGATATTATTGCACTTTTAAATAATAATTTCCAAAGTAAATAGCCATTTATTTACTCTCTTTATATAAGTTAATTGAAGTGGATTGCTTGATTTGTATTCCTGATTCAGTCCCATAAAAATGTTCTGTTGTCACATTGTATTTTAAAATAACTTAATTTAAACTCTGGGTGTAATACAGTCGGCACTACAATATTACAGTAATGCAGAACTACAGACTGGCACCAAGAACAGGGAGACTGGCTGCAGTATTCATGTCCTGCTGCTATTTCCGGCATAGAGAGACTCCTAGAGAAGTGTCTAACAGGCCAAATTTAAGTCCTCAAACGTTGCAGCATCTTATTTATGTTCTAACCTTCATGCCCTTTAGCATGTGGCTCTGACATGTTGATCTTCATTTTTTTAAATAGACTCTCAACATCAGTGAAATAACTGAAAACAACTCATTGAGCTTTCACGTATTGAGACTTACTTTTACGTCCAGTGTCCTGGAATGTAGCATGATTGTTTAGGGTGTACGTAATTAGACCTAATCACAAAAATTCAGACCCTGATCTGAACTCCCCCATGTTGAACGGGGATCTAATTCAGGCCAATTTCTAGGTCTCAGTCCTATTATTTATCTTATGGTACTGCCTAGAGTGCTTGATGCTGTTCATCTATATAATGAAAGACAATCAGTGCCCCCAAAGAGCCTTCAATCTAGATAGACAGGATAGACAGAGGGGGAAACTGAGGCACAGAGAGGTGAAATGTCTTGCCCAAGGATACCCAGCCAGGAAAGTGTTAGGGCTGAGAATAGACAGGGCTCCTGAATCCTAATACAGTGCCCTAGCCTCTGGGTCATGATGCTTTGGTCATATCTGTGCCACATTGTGGATGGGAGGACCCCATAAAATGAGCCCAAGGTAGCAATTAGAAAATAATTTAGTATACTACATTCAGATGTTTCTTCATTTTTCTTTAATTCCTGAGCAATATTTGAGTTCCTCCTCTGTCCGAAAATATGATGTCCCCATATTCTTTATTACCGAAGCTGAGTAATTGGAATGCTGAGAACCTGAAAAATAACTTCTGTTTTACCTTATATGCCTTTTTAAAGTTAAGTCATTGTTTATGAAAAGTGCTTGAGGCGAGGTCTGAAAAATATATAAATATGATAATGCTTTGTGCTTCTTTGGCCCCCTAATCTGAGGATCTCAAACATTAATTAAGTCTCAAAGTATAGCCTCCTCCCCATGTGAGATAGATATTATATCCATTTTACATATGGATAAACTGAGCACAGACAGGCTAAGCGACTTGCCCAAGGATCAACAGTGAATTAATAAGAGCTAAGAATAGATCCCTGAATTCCCGACAGCTCACTCTTTACTGAAATCATTATATCCCATTCCATCCTTTCAATATGATCCTAATGCTTCCTTGCCTATTGAAATGCAGGCCTCTCCAGTACTACTGTTAATCACAGGGACTGCTCATTTTACAGCTTTGATAAAATAGTGATGACAAAATCAATTCTCTTAAATGTTTTACTTTTCAAGGGCAGAAACAAGTTAATCATGCTATTCACCAAAATTAACTTGTGTGTGTTTATAAGAAAAAAACCCTAAAGGGATAATTTCTTGTAGCAATCACAGTGTCCATAGATGATGGGGTTTAACTGGAACATCTCCAGTAGTCCAGTCCTCTACAATGAGCAGTAAATATCAAGGACAGATTCTCACCCTGTATAAACCGGCATAGTTCTAGTGATAGCCTTGGAGCTACGCTGATTTGCACCAGCTGAGAATCTGGCTGGATACTTGCACAATTTGAACTTGAATACCTGTACTGGCTTTGCTTGTACTGACTACAGCACCTCTTTAAGCAAAACTTTTCAATTTTCTGTTTACCTTAGTTGTAAGGATGAAAAAATTTTCTTTTTAAGTTCCAAGATTAATTTATTTCTTATTAGTATTATTAATTCATTATTATGGTAGCACACAGGAATCCCAGCTACCGATCAGAGCCTCATTCTACTAGGCACTGTGCAGAAAAGTTACCAAAAAAGAGTCTGAGCCCAGAGAGCTCATGATCTGTTTGAATTAGTCCTTTTGTTCTACTCTGTCTATTATTTTGATATCTTCTGGAGTAAACCCAGCAAATTAGAAAAAGTCTAAAGGTGGTGTCTTCTATGTTTGAGTAATACAAATTCAGCTTGGGTCTTGAACATTCAGCAGTGTTCTTTCTACCTCTTCCACCTGTACAGCTGATAAACATTCTTCCGTTTGAAACATATGTGAGAATTTTAATGCTGCATGAGGCAGAATAAAATCCATCTCACCTGTCCAGAGCTGAACTGATGAGTAAAAAAGCCAGCAGCGGTGATGAAACTCTTGTGTTTGTCTATAAATCATAGGGTGAAAAAGATATAAGGCTTTTACATTGTCACTTTATTAAGTATAATTTCACTTTAAGACTCTTTTTCGGTGTTTTACTACTAGTATCCTGTATTATTTAGCTTTTCTCTTACTTATGTTACTGCCACATCAAACTCCAGACACATCTGAAGTTTGGAGATGTTTGGACTTGGATCTGTAGCTTGGACCCATCTCTAGTTTTACTCTCTCTCTCCTCCTTCCCCCACTCTCACCCTGTAGAAATGGAGCTGGCTGAAAAATGCTGGAAATTTTTCCTGAAAGATTTCCATTGAAATTTCAATTTTTTTTCAAAAACATTTCAACCAGTTTTAGAGAGGAATCCTTCCATTGAATTCAATAGGCTTTGTCTTAGGCGCCAGGTTACATGTATGGTACTGTCACCATTGTATCTGAGAGAAGTTTGAAATTTTTGTTATGAAAACCCAAATCACAAGAGAGTCACCCAACTTGAGATTTAATTATAGATTCCAAGCAGGTCAGATTCACCTAAAATTTGGCTGAGGTTGTCAGAGCTTGAGTCAAGTTTTGAGTAACGAGGGCTGATTTAAGCTTTGAGGGGCCTAAAGCCTAAAGTGAGGGTTTCCTGGTGCTTATATGGGATATAGGTGGGCACAGCTTTGCTGGAACAGATTTTCAGATGGTTTCATCTGAAACGAGGCACAGTTTACTTTCAGGTAGAGTTTCAGGCATAGGTGATGGTGCTGAGGGAGCTGCCACACCCGCTGGCTTGAAGTGGTTTCCATTACATACAATTTGGTTCAATGGCTCT
Organism: Dermatemys mawii; assembly: GCA_007922305.1. Taxonomy (NCBI): domain Eukaryota; kingdom Metazoa; phylum Chordata; order Testudines; family Dermatemydidae; genus Dermatemys; species Dermatemys mawii. The sequence goes on along the minus strand of ML677397.1, from coordinate 2,171,224 downwards.
CAGCAGCTCCACTATATAAATTGTTCCAGCACCCCTTCTTTCAGGGTGCAGTTAAGCCTAGGATTGATAGTCAAACAACAATAAGGACAGATTTCTCAGATGAACCCCCTACACACTGAAGCCAATGAAATTCACATAGCTCTAGGTAGCCATATCCCTGCTGTTAACATGCTCTCTTTGAGACGACTTCATTTCCTTGACCTTTCCTCTCCAATCCCTCTGTTTTAACAGTGCCCCTTCTTTGAATCTTTCCAATCTTCGCAATCTCATTTTAAATGAGGGCACCTGAACTGTGGGCAGCATTGCAGAAGTGGGCTAGACCACTGCACTGAAAAGCCAATGACATTGCAGCACCTTGTTTCTTGCTTGTCCTATGCATCCCAGAATAGAATAGTTTCATTGCTCTGTAGCCATTATCACTCAGTACTGTACTTCCACCATGATCCATAATTGATATAGTTAGAGCTAAGAGACCTTGGGCAGAGCTGTCTGTTGAGCAAGAATGAAAACAGACACCCTCTAAGCTCTTGAGCTGTCTGGTGGAGCTCAGTTAAAGTGATTTGCTGCCATGAATATACCTTATTGTGTTTGGAGTGGAGAGTCAGCAAGTGAGTAAGAAAAATGTTTTTTAAGAAGAGATGAAATTGAACTGCCGGTGACAAAGAGAAACTTCCACCCAACTCCACCCAGGCTGTTCTCCACAAAGGCATCAAATGAGGACAATAAGACTTTAACATATAGCGACTTTAACCCAAGGATCTATAGGCACTCTAAAAATGTGGGTAAGCATTACTGTATCCATTCTAAGCACAGGGAAACTGAGTTAGGAAGAAGTGACATAATTTGGCCAATTTCACATAGTGACACACTCAGCAAAATAAAACATTGAGTTAGAAGCACGAAATCATTCTTCTCACTGACCATGCAGGTGTGATGCTGATACTAGTGAATTCTTAAAGCTGCTATTTTCAAAAATCACCCTTTTATGGGCATTGTCCTGTACTATGATTTGCACCCTTTTTATGGTGATTGCAAGATGCTTCGTTCATATTCATAAATAAACTTGGCGCAACCTGTCTTACAATTAAAATCCTCCCAAATGCTCCCTGATTGTAGAGCACCTTAGCTTCCCTTAAGATCAGTGGTGACGTTCAGCACCTTTCTAGATTGGGCTGTTGGATGGATTATGACGGTGTCAATGAAAATTGAAAGATGCATTGCAGTTTTTCTTTCTTCCAATCAAAATGGTCTCTCCTATTTCCTTTTCTGCGCCATTACCTAAGGAAGGGAGTAAGAATACAAAATAATAGGCCACATTCTCTGCTGGTGTGAGTTGGTATAGTTCCAGTGACTTCAATCTGGCCTAATATTCTTTCTCCCTTGTAGCGCAGTCTCAGACTGCGATCCTGATCACCAGTGGCAGCTGTGGTGTGTTAAAATGTAACATTCATACTTTGTGTTGATTTAGCACCTTTCTTGGGGAAGGATTCCAGAGTGCTTCACCAGCTACATACATACAACAGCATTGAAATGCAGCCACCTCTGGGGCTGGAAGGTCATAACTAACCAAGACATAGCAATGGAAAGAGGAGAAAAGTTTGCTCAAGGACACCAAAGTTGAATACCTGTGTGCAGAGGATATTAACTGTTCATACAGAGTAGATAGGAACAGATGTTCTAAGGTCTCATGTGGAGGAACTATATGTACTAACTTGTATGGGAGCCATTTTATTTCATGTATCACAGGAGGATGAAGGACCTCAGTTGGCCCTGAGTGAGCTTAATGACCTTTGTTTTTGAGAAAGCCTGGTGTTTTAAACCTGGTATGTAGACCACCATACCGTCTCTTCTAGCTGAACATCTCTTCCCCCATCTTTTTTTCCCTGTTGAACCACTGGTTCCTATCAAAGTTCCCATTTGGACTCATGAAAAATGAAAACTCCTTGCTCTTTCTTTGCTTTTGCTCTTCCGTATGCCCAGCCCCGTACATAGTCCCTGCTTTGAACCATTGTCCGTGATTAAAATACAATCCATCATTCCCTTTTATTTTCCGCTCTTCCAGCCTTCCTCCTCAGTCCTTCTTTCATCTCATTTTAGAGCCCAAACCAGAAGCACCTTTCTAGAGGACTGAATCACAGAGGAGATTACCAAGGGGACCAGTCATGTCACCTCTTTGGCTCCAACTCAGGTTGGCAGTGACCAAACACCATTACCCGTTGCTGGCTGATGAGGTGGCCTACAGCTTGCAAAATGAGTTTGGTTGTCTCAGTGCAGCTGCTACTGAACAAGAGTCCACGTCACAGCTGCTATTAACTAACTCCTCAGCAGAGACCCCAACGACTAAACGGGCCATCAAGACTCACCTTTCCCTCTGTTTCAATACTTCGTCTCTCCATTCCAAGTTAGAGGCACACTAGGGAAGCAGCGTGGAGGAAGCTTGTGCTGTCTTCAGAAAAAGTGGCAACAAAGACAAGATTGTGGTCTCCAGCTATTATACCAGAAAAGCATACCAGCACTTTTGCCACATGGAGGATATGATTTTGTTCCCAAAATGGCTTCCTCCGAACAGGGTGACCTCACACGCAAGCAGGGAGGATGCCATTTTTGAAAGCAAAGTGGCTTTCGCTGCAGAGTGGGTGCAAGGTCACGCTAGCAAGGGCATTCCCACGCTGCTGGGGGCATTCTGATAGTTGTCCATTAAGACTGCATCCCTGGTCTCCAGTGCTGTCTTTCTGACACCTTTCAGCACCATTTAAATTCACTTAAAGAAGTGCAGGTGAGGAAAACCCAACCCTTCTCTTTTTGAGCTTCAAATCCTGGCATGCCAAAATGCTGGAGGATGTTGTCAGTTGTCTCTCCCCAGGGCTGGCCTTATCATGAGGTGAACTGAGGCGGCCGCCTCAAGTGCCAGACTGTGGGTGGGAGGGGGAACCACTAGGACCCAGAGTGTAGAAAATTGTGTCTGCTGGTGGTGCATATGTATTCTCTCTGCTCTCGATGCACAGAAATGGTGGGGGACTGTGCTTGAGGAAGGAGGGCACAAGAGACCTTTCAAAGTTTTGGCCCAAGCAAGGGGATATGGGGACATGATTTGAGCTCCCCGCCTCCGGTGCCAAAATGTTGTGGGCTGGCTCTGTCTCTCCCCATATTGCACTTGGTTTTGAACACTTCCCCTCCCTCCCCCACTCCCCAGCCCCCCAACTCATTGCAAAGGAACAAGCTAAGCTAAATGCAAACTTGACATACAAACAGGGAGACTGGCTTTCATGCCTAAGTCTCCTGAGTTTGTCGTTGAACAACAAGCTTACTTCAGCCCTAGCTGGTAATGTCTCCGGTGTGAGTGAGAGAGAGGGTGTGTACACATGTGATATAGCAAATAGTGGTCAGTGACATAGTGACCACTATATTTAATGTTCCTGGAACAGTGTTCAATATAACTCCTGTTTTTCACAGAGTGTTCCAAAATGTTCACTTTTCAAGTTGAAATTTTCCATGTTTGGTCTCTGCCTGAAGGTAATTCCTCATCCCCTACATTTGTGCAAAATCCCACCAGTCATTTTTGACATAGGAGACAGTGGTGAAAAAAAAATTATTCACATTGAATAATGATGTTAAGATATGCTTTGGGGTGGGGTGGGGGATGAGTGGTGATATTACAGAGTTTGACTTTGTCACTCTTTTAACCATATTACCATATCTCAGCTGTAATGTGGTTCATTAATATGACTTTCAAAGAATGTTGACTCTTCTGCAGCAAGCAAGATTCAACCATGTTAAAACATGATTGGGGAACATTTGTGCTATGAAATGATTCTCCAACATGGTCAAACCACCTAAATGAGAATCAGGCCCTAAGGCATAGTGTCAAAAGGGGGTGATCAAGCTTCTCCCTACACAGTTTTCTCAGTTCATCCCAACCAACCTGGTGGTTAATAGTCCATGTTATTCCAGTGCCGCTGCATTTTAGAGCAGAGACTTTTAGGGTATGTCTTCACTACCCGCCGGATCAGCGGGTAGTGATTGATCTATTGGCAACTGATTTATTGCATCTCATCAAGATGTGATAAATCGATCGCCAAAGGCAGCCACGTCAACTCCAGAACTCTAGCTCGCCGAGATGCGCCGACTTCAGCTACATAATTCACATAGCTGAAGTTGCGTATCTTAGGTCGAACCTTCCTCCTAGTGTAGACCAGCCCTTAGTCTTGCCAATTAGCACAGGTAATCTTGATGTCTCCAGTCTGATTTCACTTGGACCCTGGCATATTTCAAAGCCAGGTTTCCATTAATTCACTTTGCCATCCAGCCTGCCCTAGATTAGACCATGCACATAGATGAAGGGAAGCACAATAGTTAGCTGATTTATCACAGATCATTATACATAGTAACTGTATTTTTAAAACATCACCAGCACAGATACAATAATTAGAGATGTGCTTTTGTTAACATTGCCAGCCACTACCCACTTGTACAGTACCCTTGGGTACTAAATAATTACCCACTTTGTGTGGTTATCTAGCTCACTAATTACCCACAGAAATTGGGGTCAGGTGTTAACTGCTTGAAATAAGTATTCTCCATAGATTTGGCTAAATTGTATAAAGAAATTATGTGTTTGCAGCAAAACTTTAAAATGTCAAACATTTTTCTTTTCTTTTCAAAAAGCATGGACAAGAAAAGGAGTGTTAGTTTCCTTTGATGTTAAATTCATGCAGGTTGCTACAGTGCTGCAAACCATCCAGTAGGTCTCAAAGGATGAGCTGCTGAAAAAGCCTCTTTTCTCCCAGTTTGCTTTTTTCTCCAAAATTAGATTCTTTGGTGTATAGGGCCTTACCCATGTCTCTTACACACACTAGTGTAAAGGAGGAATCAGGAGTAACTCTTCTGATTACACTGTTGTAAATGTTCAAGACCATGAATTTTTAGGTTAGTATAATTACCTAGTCTGCTCTACCTTAGCCATCATTCAGTGGTTCCTGCGTTGAGCCCAATCATTTACTTACATATTGTACAGTGGTACAGTTACTTTTCCATGTTTATTTAACTGTCATGAGTCGAACATGCATGCAGAAGGAGAGTCTGTTCCAAGGCTCGTGATGATCTAGTGTGCTTTGAGTAATCATTAATTCCTGTGTTCAAGGGAGGTACCCCAGTGAGTCAAAGATTTCTGAACAGCCCCACCCATAGCAACTTCCTGAACACTTACTCTCTAGTCACTCTCTGCCAGACCCACACAAAGCATCAGGCTAGCCAGCAATAGCTCCCTCTTTCACACACAAGCTCAGGCAAACAAGCAAACAAAAAAAAAAAAAACCCCTCCACCCCCAGCCATAAGGAATTGAACAAGCTAGAGCCCTTGAAATATTCCCTGCTTATAATGTAGGCATGATTGCATTCTGGCATAGCTGTTCCCATATGTTAAGTAGAGACTGTTTTCATTGGGACTTAGGTGCTGAGGTGCATTTGAAAATCCCACTATATATCTATCTGCATCTTTAGGTATCTAAATACCTTTAAAAATCTGGCCCTGAGTGAATGAGCAGAGCACATCCTAAATACATAAGATGGTGTCTTTGTTTTATTTAGGGCTGGATTCTCTTATCCTTACACCGAATTGCTCCACAACCAGCCCCATTCGATGTGGATGGACTTCTTGTGGAGTATGCTATTACATCAGTGTAATCTCTTGTGGGGTACGGTGTTACTCTGTCTGAGTAATGGCATCAGAATCGGACTCTTTTGCTATCCATGGAAAATCGGGCATTACCACTTACTAGCTACCCACCAGCGCCAAGACAAGTGAAGTGGCATTACTAGCCATCGGCATGACTAAGTATGAGGTCTCCTATAATGGGAAGTATCTGCTTTCTTGCATTGTGTTGCACATCTCTGGGAAATGCAGTGATCTGCTTCTTAGAGAATAATGCAGATTTAGACATCATCTCCGGCTTTTGGTGTTGTTGTTAACAGTCTGTATTATTATTTATCATTATCAAGGGATTCAGTCTGATCAATGGAGTGTATATGCAACCGATGGACATGTGAAGAGGAAATGCTTGGAGAATGAGTAACATGTCTGCAGTAGAGGGTGTGTGTGTGTAAGTATCAGTATTAGAACCACTGACTGATGAGTTCATTTTAAAATCCAAGGGCATATAGCTGGTAAATTAGCACAGATTGCAAATATAGTCTGGTGTGAGAGAGAGAGCAAGGCTGTCATTGAGCAGAAAGGGGTGGGTGTGGAGGGACTTGGGGAAGGCAGGCGGGGAGAGAGAGAGATATTGTCGGCTTTGAAGTCATCACAAGCATGAGACAGAGAGTCTGTCTGCCTGCCTGCCTGCCTGCCTGCCTTAATGCAGGCTTTAGAGCGTTGCTGTTTCCACGGGATTGCTGCTGGCTGCGGTATTGGGGCGGGGGGAAGAGAGTGGTGTTTAATTTTATTCTTTCGAAATTCAGATCCAGTGAGAGATGCTAGGTACACCCACCCCACCCCCTATGATACACCCCCTCCCTCAAAGAGGCTGGGATACCTGATCTATGTGTCTAGCTGATCTATGTGTCTAGCTGTCTGGGAGGGTTTATTATTATTATTTGTCTAATAAGTGTCTAGCCTTTCTCCCTGACCCGGCGGTGTATTTTTGGTCTCATTAGTAGTCAGGGAGATGCTTTAGAGTATCCGGTCCTGGGAGTCGGGGATGACACACCGCTGGCAACACGGAGGGAGACGGGAGAGGGTGGTAGCAGGAAGGGAGCCTTCTTTCCAACTCCTATCTCCAAGATATGGAAGGGGAAATGAGAAGTGATGGGACTGGATATGTGATCAGTCGTTTTTGGGGGGGTCTTAGCAGAGCTCAAAAGAAGGGGATGCGTGGGAGGGGGGATTATTGATTCCTTATTCTGCTAAAGATTTTTGGAGGCATGCAAAGAATCCGAAGGGTAGTTGTAAGTGGGTGGGGGTGGAAAAGAATCTAAAAGAGTCTGTAACCAGATACTGACGCTTTCCAGGAGAGAGAGAGTGTGTGTGTGTGTGTGTAAGAGAGAGAGACAGCGAGAGGAAGAAAGGGGGCAGTGTGGTCTAGTACATTTCATCTGGTCGTTGATTTGAGCCTGATGGTTGCTGTCCCTCAACAGCCTCCCTTGCCTGATTTTTTTTCTCCCCCCCCCCACTTGCCTTCTACTTCGCCGAAGCCTAGGGGAGCCAGTAAAGATTAAATGTGCTTTCTAAAAGGCAGCCACTTCATGCAGCTATGTCTACTTCCCCCTCCCTACCACCACCACTAACTCCCCCTTTTTAATAATAAAAAAAAAGAGAGAGCGAGAGAGAGACGAGGAGGAGGAATATAGTTTAGTGATGCCGGGACTGGCTGATCCAGATGGGAAAACGGAGAAAAGATCTGAGATCCGGGACGAGGAAGGACCTTGGTGCATGGTCGGAGACGCCAGAGGTGAGAAAAGACCGGAGGGAACTATTGTGGTTGTTTCTTATTATCCCCTGCCCCTTAGCGTGCCGCTGGTTCTGAACCGTGCGATTTCTATTGGGACCCAGGTTAGGAGAAGCGGGGAGATCTGGAGGCAGCCGTTTGTTTTTACTAACGGGGTGGGGGGAGTTGCAAAGAGGAGGACGGAAAAATCCAACCCAGCGCCTGAGGCTTTAAAAAATGTTTTGAGCTGCGTGCGGAAATGCAGGGCTAATATTCCGCGTCTTACACTCGGGGGCCCCCGGTGCGTTTTCCCAGCGAACCCGAGACGCTGCTGGGGCCTAAATGGACTCCAGAAAGGGGGTGGGGAATTCGGTTTGCCGGGGATTCTTTTGCCGAAGGGCCCCATTCGGAGCTGGGTTACGCCAGGCGGAGTCACGCACCGCACCAGGTGTAAAGGCGGCGCCGGATCGGGCCCTCGGTGCTTTCCCGGAGCCCCCTCTGTAGCTGTCGCTGGCAACAGGCGTGTAAGGTCATTATTCTCCAGGTTTTCCCTTGAAATAGTGGCATCAGAGTAGGGAATGGGGGGGGGGGGCTTCATCAGCTCCCTGTCTGCCCCCCACACCCCCCAGCTCTTTTCCCAGTGACAGGCTGGAGCTTGCTCTGATTAGACTGGCCTTGGCTGCAGTCTCCCTAGCTGATGCATTAGTTAGCAAGAGAGGGCCACAGTTTGCACCAAAAAAAAAGAAAAAGAAAAAAGCAGAATCATAAAGAGAGAGAACAAGGGGGAGGTTGGAGGACAACAAAGAGAGCAACTGTTGAGGGTTTGGGGGTTTTTTTAAGACCAGTGTTTTTAAAAAATGCAAGCAGGTCCCCCTGTATCTCCCCCTCCCCCTACCCCACCACACACCTTTCTTCTGTCAGAAAACGCAGAGATATGGTCGCTTTGTTCTGTGTGATATTCCCTTCCCTATACACTCTGGAATCACTCACTCAGCCTAGGATCGTTGAAATCCATATTTTTTCCCCCCCGCCCTTGCTTTTTCTTGCTGCTGCTTCTGCTGAAGGCTGGAACCTTCCCCACTTCCAAATGGTGAGTTTCTCAATTATTTTCTTATTAACACTGTAATATTCCTTCATCCCTCCCCAAGTTTATATAGGGGGCGGGAAGGAAGCTTGGTCTATATGCTATTGCATGCTTTGTGCCAGACACTTGAAAAGATATCCTATTATTATTAATTTGGTGTTATTTTTCGTTGAAACAATTAAATAATCTCATCACCACCTTGGCTGTTTTTTTTCCCATAACCATTTAAATATATAGAACTTAATTTATTGTAGCACACTGTTCAAAGCTTTAAGGATCCTGCTGTGCGTGGCTTGAAATTTTGATATAAACCATTTAAACAGAATGTATTCCCTCAACAGAGCGGGTTCCTATAGCGTCTCTTTCCTTTCACCTGTGTGTGTCCTGTTTTATAGTCTTGAACCTTGATGTGAATTTGCCTGCCATTCTTTTCCTTTTCTTTTTGATCCTTGTTGTGGCAAGAAATAGTTTGTTGCGCCCCTCTCAATCCCTGAGACCCTAACTTGTGATGTTTAGCTTTTAAATCCACGGGTTAGGCTCTTGGGAGCTGTGAGTTGTGCTTTGGCATCTTTTTTTTTTTTTTTTTTTTTGAGTATTTAATAGACACTTAAAGAAAAGAAACTTTAAGTAAAGCGGATCTCTCATCATTAGTTCTGATCAGCTGACTGCAGGGTGCTGGTGTCATTTGTGGATGGCCATTTACCTTAAAATATGATTAAAATATATGTGTGTGACAAATATGTACATATTGATATGTGTATAGATTTTATATATATATATATATCTGTGTATATAGATAAACATGATCTAGATGTGTATATATATATTAATTTGTGTGTGTATAGATACAGATATAGATGATACAGAGGTATGTGCATGAATGTGTATATTGGTGGCCACAAATCTAGATGTGTACTATCAGTGTGTGTAATATATATATGTGTGTGTGCAATTTCAGATATATATAATGAGACAGATTTGCTGCAGGCCAGTGAATATAGCATCTACCTATTTTTCTTTCTTGAGAGCAACACACAGTACCCTGAGAGCGTAACTGTAACAGCTCGGTACATTGGTGCTTGACCTCAGACCATCGCAGCTGAAATCCCAGCATGCCTCTTGCCTCCAAGTTTAAAACCTGAACGATTAATCTTAGAAATGTGCTCGATGGACAAAAAAAGGGGGATGGTAGATGGGTTGGATTTTTTAAAATAGTTAGATCTAAAATAAACCAACCAATGAAATATATAAGTAAAATATATATCTATTAATGATTCCAAAACGCTCATCTTCTCAGCAAATGCTGAAGTTTGTTTTAGTCCTTAGAATTTAACCTCTCTGGTTTTCATATCAACCTTCCTTGTCACAGATTAAATAGAAATTAGAAATGTGAAAAAAATATTCCCACTTCTGTTTTTTCTTTATTACATTTTTAATGTTGTAAAATCAATTATGATTGTGCTTGTATTTATTTCTCTTCTATAGGGCAATTTTTAATGAAGTTATTTATCTTTTTATGGCACTGAATGCTTGTTTTATATTTTAATGCAAATGCTTTAATTTAAAATACAATGAATCAAAGAGATATTAATTGATGATGTAATATTTCAGTACTTATATCAGTTTAGGATATATCTGACAGTTTTTGACATCTAATATTTATCTGAATTAGAAAAGCTTTTTTTCTTTTTATTTTATACTACAATTTCAGAGATTCTTTAAGCTCCAGTTTAAAAAAATCAGAGTATTTTACTTCTGAATTGTAAATTATTCCAAATGTACTGTAATTTAACTATGAATATAAAAATTTCCCCTAGATTATATTTATTTTGCATTACCTGTTAGGTGTTTAAATCCAAATGGAATATGCTAAAGTCTACCAAACCTTTGTGTTATCCTGCTATTGATTTCACACTTGGATACAAGAGAAAACGTTGCCTTTCCTTCAAAATATGTTACTAGTCAATTTGCAGTCATCATTTTCCAAATGGCAGGAAAGAGACCATTTTGTTTGTGAGAGTTGACGATTTTCTTATAACTATTTAATATCTTTGATTTCTTCTGAAGCATGTCAGTGTGAACAATGCCAGATAATCTTTGGAAGGAGAATTTTTTTTAAAGAAGAAATTATTTATATTTGTATTCTGGAAAAGATAGATGTTTTCTTTGCACCTGTATCTGTAATCAGCATTATTGTATAACAATCCAGTTGTGTGGAATGTATATCAAGGTTACAGTGTGTTATGAGGCCTGATCCAAAACCCACTGAACTCAAGGGAAGTCTTTCTCTTGATTTCAATGCATTTGGATCACGCCCTGAGTTCTATATTAAGAAACAATACCACCTAGTGCATGTATCATATATTCTACAGAAATTATACCATCTTCCCTTTCACTTCTCTGTTAATATTGGTGCACAAGGATTTCTGCTGTATTGTTATGAGGAGAAGTAGATGAAACAAAACAATGCAAAAGATTGTATATTTCAGAAAGGCTGCTTCTGCTGCAGAGGCAGGTTTCTCACCCCTCCCTCCCAGAAGCACATCACTGAAGTTCAGTGAAATGAATAACATAATTGGTAGTTGGTTCAATCACTACCAGTCTAGACTAGCCCAGACACATCAATTAGAGAGGGCTGTCTTTTTAAAGGGACAGTGCAGCTGAAACAAGCAAGGCCTTATCTCAAAGTGAAAATCCAGCTTGGCAGAAATAGAAAGAAAGAGAACTAAATTGGAGCTTTTGGGGAACATAGAAGGCAGGAAGCTTAAGAGAACAGGAGGGAATAATAACTGAAATATAATGCACTCCCCACCTCCCATCGCCCCAACCTACCAGCGCAAACTCATAATTCAGTGCACAAGGGACACAGGTTCAGTGGCATTTCTTAGCTAGATTTGTGTGTGTGCAATTTTAGAAATGGCAACGTTATCGAAACTTAATTACCTTATAAATATCGACTCAGATATCCGTGTAAGCAAGTAGAAATCAATGCTAAACTTATCCTGCAGCATTTTTTCACTCTCCAAACAAACAAACAAACAATCCAGGGTGCTGGATAAAATACTGGAAGGCTCTGATTGTCTTCTCTCTGATAAAATTATAAATAAAGGTAACTATACTGCCTGTCTAGATCCCAGCACAACAGTATAGAAAAATAAACTGTGAAAAGGCAGCGTGTGTTAATAGCAAAACTGAGGAGGAATTAGATTACAGAATTTCTTGATTTTATTAAAAAAATTGGGGCCGTAAATAAAGCAGGCTGTGTTTGAGACTGCGTCGAGCACTAAGAAAAGAAAATGCTTGATTAGTTTTAATTAAAGAATATCTAATATATTATAATGAAATGTAACATAACACATTCCAGGCTAATCTTTGTCATACCTACTCTATATGAAAAAACAAAAGGAAAAAGCACAAGCATCTCATTTAGCATATTGCAAACCCATCCCCCCAAGTAAATGCTAATTCAGCAAAATATACTTGGCCAGATCTTGCAACTGGGAGTTTTACCTGAGTAAGGACTCTAAGATTTAGCACTATGCGTTCAAACTCTTTATAGTCTCAACAGAACTTGCTTTCCCAAGCTGAAAGGAATGATGTTTGTTGGTGGTAAAGGGGGGAAAGTCCAGGAACATCTTAAAATCTTCCTTGTTGCTCTTTTATTTCGAGAGCTGTAATATACAAAAGGTTGCACAATACTGTATTTTAAAAATGGAGAATGATTTTACTACCCTTCCATTCCTAATTCCTTCCAGGGTACTTAGGGATTTATTGGTCTGGTTACCAAATGATATGACATACAATTAAATGGCTGGTGCTGATTAGCTGATTGGTTAATTCCTAGTTGATTTCTAATTCTAAACTTTATTCACATTATAAATCTCTGACAGCAACATGCCGGTTTAGTGGAAATCCACTTGGCTTTTTCCTATTATATTGCTTTGCAGCCATTTAACATATAAAGTCAGTTGAAAATGATGTAAAACATTTTTCTACAGTTTACTTTAAACGTTAACCTTTTGATTCCCCTTTTAAAGAATGGCTTCTTTGACCAAACTTTAGTTCTTCTAACTGTTAGGATATTGGTATATAATGTGTACACACACACACACAGAGTAACATTGAAAACTATTGCATTATATAGAGAATAAGTAATGAACTATTATTTATTTTAAGAGTTAACTTGGGGTGTTTGTCAAATAATTTATACTATTTTGTGGATATTTCCCTTTTTCCTTTTTACCCCCTGCCCATGGCTGTTTATATTGGCTTAGTTGCAAATAAGCTGCTATGCAAACATGATATTAAAAGGTTCAGATGGGGTTTATAAAGCACAACATAAAAGGCCGAAGTTTTTAATTGTTATCTGCACCTCTGAAAATGCTTGTGCTGACATTGTCTAGAAGAGAAGCTCCTGAGCTAACCGTACTGCCTTTCTCCAGTGCTCAGAGTGAAAGAGCATCCCAGTTCTTCTTCACTCTTGAGAACACACACATTGTTTCAATAATCCCCGCAATAAATGCTAATTAGTAATGCACAAGGACCCTACCAGCCAGAGTAATTATCATAAGGTATCTCTTCCTTTTAAATACATTCCTTGCTGATTTACTTTTTTTAAGCAATAGTTTGTTGCCTGCTCTTTCGAAAACCCTTTCCATTGCGTTAGCACTAAGCGTGTGTGTGTTGCGTTATATGTAATAACATTGAAACACACCTTGATTATTGCAGAGGGAATTGCAAAAAGAAATGAAAGTGCGTAAAGAATTTCCCACATGAAATTTTATTTTCAAACCCAGGGTTTTTCTTTTCCCTTCCTGTCTGCCCCCCTTTTACAACCACCAAACCCACTTACTGAGGAGAACAAAGGAAATTACTAACTATAAAGGCATCATTAAGTATGAACAGCAACAGCAAGATAAAATGTGTGATATGACAACATATTTTATTGCACAAAAGTCAAGATAATTAAATAATTCAGTGGTATTCTTAACTAATTAGCACAAAGATCTTTCAGAAGCCATCAGGAAAATGGATCTAATCAAATCTAATAACATGCTGCATTACTCAAAGATCACACATTTTCCAATGCTGCTAATATTTTTCAAACTGATAAAATAACAGGAGGGTTACAAATATGTGCACATTTAATCAGCCTGTATTTCAATGTGCTCCTTTTCTGCAAGAAGTGATTAGATCTTTGTAGGAAGTGAATATGTACAGCAGGAGTTTCCAGTGCTAGTCAATGATAAAAATCACAGATTGAGAAAATCAGTTTGGTTTTAATTGATCTCTTAAAAGGATTCATTATCAGGCTAGGATTCATTATTGTGCTGAACATTATGGGGCTGACTCACTTGGATTTATAGTTTGTGCACGTACGCTGGAGTTTGTCTGAGATTTTGTAACATGGCTCATTGGGAACCTCATTTGCCCATTTTCCCAACATTTAAAAATATGTCTACCAACTTTAAGACAGACCTATGCATTTTAATTCGGAATCCAATTATGAGGCCAGATTCTGATCTCATTTCACTGGTGTAAATCTGGACTAACTTCCACTGAGATCCATGGAATTGATTTAGATTTACACCGGGGTAAATGACATTGCAATGACTTATGCTCATGGGGAGATGCTTACTTTTTCCTCTAGGTGCATGAGTCTTTAAGCAAAAGCCAGGGACTACGTGTACGAAGCATGAGCACAATAGGGGCAGACTCTCAGTGGCTACTGTACAGAAGAGCAGACTATACACTGAAGCACCTGCCAAGGCACTGATGCTACTATTGGAAATCTCTCCTGGTAGCTCTTTTCAGCAAATAGATATAAAATGCATTGAATATCATTCATTATATGCAATTATACTGCAGTACTGACACATATGCATTGTTTTATGTAGCATATTTGCTGACTCACATTTGATCATATACTGCCTATATATTTTACGTAAGTAAAAGTGACTCAGTCCTATACTAACAAAGCAATATTTGGAAAATCATTTTGTCTGATAGAAAATTAAGCATTTATCCTTTCAAGTAAATGTCTTTATACTTTTCACCATTTAAATAACAGAAAAGGACATACATGTATATAATGGGGTTTAGATGCAGCGTTGCCTACTTTTCTTACTATATGCCCAAACCTTTGCATGTATGAGCAGACCTAACTCCCACAGACTCCACGGATTACTGCGATGAGGCAGGGTTGTGGGGTCAGGCTCTACGTTTGGTAATTCTTTGTGTTACATGTAACAAGGTAGTGCCTAAAGACAGAAACTGAGATTGATACCCCGTTGTTCCAGGCACTGTCCACACATACAGCATGAGAGAGCCCTTGCCCTAAAGGGCTGACAGTCCAAATAGACAAGACACCCAAAGACTGGGTGAGGAAAATCAGGCACCAGGAGATGAAGTAACATGCTCAAGGATACATAGCAGGTCATTGGCAGAGTATAGAAACCCATCTGGCCTGCGTCCCAGGCCAGTGTCCCATCCACTGGGCCACACCATATCTCTGGGCATGCACAATTTCTGAATATGGTCACTACTATGCAGGAATGTAAATTCAACATAGCAAGTGGCATTTCTAATGCACATTTGGCTGTAGTTGTGAAAGAATAAATGTTAATTGAGCAAGTTACACTCCTTTCCTATATGTTCTGCATCCTATGGTTGCTATTCACTCCATGTTCAGACTATTGTATTTGGTCTAAAATGAGTGGAATGCTGATTTAAATATATATATTTATATTCAAAGGGAACAATTACTCTCTCTGATTTAAGAGATTCAAAACATGAAGGTGATTAAGGCGACCAAGGCCCTGTATGTACAGTAAATTAAAATAGCTATAGTAAAATTTATTTTACTATAGCTATTCCAGTACAGTATTATCTACGCTCATCAGATGGGTTTGACTGCTGACTTCTCACACCCTAGCATTTTATTGTGTTGGCTGTTCTGTCCACGATACACGGTACTCTGCTTAGAGAGCTCCAAGGTAGGTATACAGTCTACAGCAGCGTCTTCACAGAGTGCACCACTGCCATACTTAATTTAATTGTATGTTTTTTAAAAAATAGGCATATAAAGCATCAGCACCGGCTGTGCTGTGCAATCAGAGCTTCTCGTGCTCTCCTGCAACCAAGGGAGAGCCTCAAGCAACAACGAAAGAACAAGAATTGCTTGGACCTAACAAGTGGTAGATTGACCTCAGCAGAAGCAACTTCTTGCTGCTTCTTCTCAAGCCATGACCGCTAATGTAAAAAAATTAAAAACCCAAATAGCCAGCCAACCAATGCCAATGCTATTGTACTGGCTGCAACTTGTTGCTCCTCCGTAACCGTAGACTATGGGACAAATTCCATATGCTCAAGAGGAGGAAAATTCAAGTCACCTTCTCAGAGGAGAAGGGTGGTCCCAACCGCTCCTGGCCACCACGAGAAGCTGACCTGATTGTCTGTATGCCACAGAGAGCTGTGGTCTGATGATCACAGGATGCAGCATACTGCTTGTTTGACCTGTGCGCCTCCTGTAACTTCACCCTCAGGAATGAGGAAGTGCTATGAAGCAGCAGAAATTCTAGAGCTGGCAACCAGGAGAAGCAGCCCTCATGTGACCTCTTTTTCTATAAAGCTTGAGACTTGCCGAAACTCCAGCTTCTGCACTAGGAACAAGAGCTTGTTCAGAATATGGTAGGGGAGGGAAATTTGGCTGCCATGTGCACACATGTTCCGTGTCTGAATTTGCAGAGTATACAACTATTTTTCCCAAGGAATCCAGTAAATGGCGAATCTGCAAACCAGTTAGCTATTTGTGTTTGTCTCTTTTGGTCATTTGGCCTTCACAGCATCTAGTCCCCCACAAGAGGATGGGTTGTCACAGTGTTGGGATCTGTGGGAAAGTTAAAATGAAAGAGGGATGCGGGAGAGAGGCTAATATTTGGGGAACCTCACCTATGCACATCAGAAAAAAATGGACAGGTCAAAATATGTCTTCAGTTACACCCGTCTATTCCATTTTCACTTCACTGAGGCTTATTTAGTCTATTTGAATCTGTATTAGCTGCCATCTCTAGAGAATGCAATACTGTAGATCATTCCAGAAAATACTGTCCATTTTGGGCAGGATTCTCAGAGTTAATTGTCCATTTGCTCATGTGTCGAGGCACCTGTGCACACCTTTCAGGTATCATGGCACATGGGCCTGTGGATAGAATTTTTATGCTCAAAACACATTTGGACAAAGGGAGGCCAACTTTGGCTCTTTATTAGTTTGGCATCTTTATGTCAAAGTGTTTGGTGTCTGTTCCGAACATATAGATAGATCTGTTTAACAACAAAGCAAGATCGAAACTAATAAAACCATGCAACTATGCAGTTGTGTTTTTCCAAAAGCATTCAGTGGATGTCTAATGCCCCTTTTGAAAGAAGCCAAATCTATGGTGTTTCTAAAGTCATGGGACATAACCTGAATCGGCAAGGAAATGTATTAATTGCACCAGTTTTCCCCCGTTCCAGAGATGAATTTTGCCCACGTTCCAGTTGCCAAATAAGGTACTGACACTGCATGAAGTCCATGTGAGTGGCTCATTTGTGCTTGCATGGAGCCTCATCAGAATCATGGAGCCAGTTCCACTATCTAGACTTAGCTAATAGTTATCCATGTATTCTCTGGGGCTTGGACATTTAACTAGCGGCACTGCAGGTCACCCAGGGAGAAGAGTTTGCCATATTTATTTTTCAGTTGAGCTATTAAATCCAAGGTCCTTTCAGCTGCTCAGGGACAGATGTCCAAGGAGAAGTTAAGTTCCTTTGGCATAATTTGTGTGAAGTCTTTTTTTGTTTCTCTTTGGATCTAATATGCAATCAAAGAGAAACAACAATACTGCGGGAACGAATTCATCACTCCAGCTTGTGAGGATAAAATATTATGGAACATATGTCCTCACATGCAGCCTGCTAGCAAGCCTGGGCTTTACATGTACACTGGACACCACCACATGGTATAATAACCAGCCAGTGGTAATACAGAAGACCATTATTCGTGAAAGACCATGGCTCATACATCATAATTTAGTAATAACCTTTGGCACTTCTGCAGCATGTTCCATCAAGGGATCTCAAAGCACTTTATGAACTTCACTGAATTAAGCAGTCAAACCCCTTGAGGGGCCAGTAAATAACAGTTCCTATCTCCTCCTTACAAATGAGGAAAATTTGGCACAGAGAAATTAAGCCCACATTTCAAGATTCTGATCCCCTCACTAGCAATGAAGACCTTACCACTCCAGAAGCCAATGGGACTTTTCTAAGTTTGGGGTACTGTTGTAGCACACCAGGGTGGCAGAATCTAGGTGGATGTCCCCTGACTTTGGGTGCTTCTACTTTGGGGTGCCTGACTCCTCACACTCTTTTCAGAAGGGCCAAGCACCTATGGGTGCTGAGTACCTATAGGTGCTCAGCACCTATGATAATCAGACCCTTAGTGTTTCAAGCTGGGAACCTAAAAGCAACTGACACTTTTGAAGAGTTTGACATAAGTAACTAGCTCGGGAGAGCCTGAATGCGAACCCAATCTCTTCAGACCTGGTACTTTGCTTAAACCATTAGCTCATGCTGCCGTCTCTGGATGCAACAGAAGCAACAATCATTTGTCTAATGTATCTTTGTTTCGAATATTTTGCTTTGCAGACATTTCCCTACACATCTCTGAAGAGCGCATTAAGGTATGGCAAAAATAGCAACTGGAAAATAAGCAGCCCCTCCATCGACTCATAATGCGTAGTGGCACGTGTTGAGACAACGAAAGGGAATAACTCCCATCTCCTGCTCGACATGACCTCACCCAGTAAAACAGCCTCTAGTGCTCAAAGCTGGGTGAGCTACATCTGGGAGCCTGAACTGCATTTACAGTCACTAAGGTTCTGTCTGCACTAGCCAGGGGAACTGGTTGTGACCCAACATAGACCCCCCCCGACTTCAGATAAAGTTACAGTGGAGATTGCTCCTTAAAGAAGTCATATCCGAGGTCCCGATCCTGCAAAGATTTGTGTTTGTGCTTAACATGAATAGTTCAGTTGAACTCAATGGGGCAACGCACTTCTGTAAATCTTTCCAGAATCAAGGCCTAACTCACAGATCTGCAAAGCTATAGAGCTCTCTTGAGTATGAAAAGTTGTATACACACTTAGTGAAATCCTGGCTCTATTCAAAGGCAAAACTCTCATTCACGTCAGCAGGGCTGGGTTTTCACCCACAAATTCTAATCTGTTCTTTAAATTAATCCTTTATAATAGGGCTACATGCAGGCCTTTTTTGTTTTGCTATCTCTCTCCAATGAGGTGACAGGTCAAGGGTTGGGGGCAATGAGATGACTAACTAGAAGAATAAAAGCTTTGGTATCTGAAGTCTGCACCCTGCGCCACATCTTGGACTCGCGCTGCTTTAAATTTGGTTCTACTCTACTGTAGTCAATGGAGTTTTTCCACAGTTGATTGGTGTGACTCTTATTATATTCTGGCCTCCTCTCTGTTAGCAGAGTAATATTTGAGGGCTTTGTTGCTGGGATTGTTTTTTCTTCCTCCTCCGTTTTTATTCAGTCGGTATCTTGTCCACCGTTTTCATTTTGTAGGATTCTGCCCCTGATTTTCACAGCTCAAATGTCTTTTGCCCAGTCTTTGACTGTCCTCTTCTTCCATTAAAACAGAAGAGAAAAAAAGTGAAAAGCTCCATGGTAAAAACAATCATCAGACCATTTATTCTTGAAGGCTTGGATGTTGCGTGTGCAGCTATGCTCAATCTATGGGAGCAAATGGGTTTTCCACTGGTAAAGTAATGGCAAAAGAGCATGTGGCTAATAAATAGACTGATCACTGAAATATACTCAATGATTTTTTCTTCTTGATGCATTCCTAATTTCTTGAGGTTTTACTTACGCTCCTTTCATCAGATTAGATATCACCATCTTCATAGCCCCATATTTTTCTCTGGTAGATGGACAATGACTACAGTAGAAAGCCATACATACAATGGGCCAAATCCATCTCTGGTGTAACTATTGTAGTCAATGGCATTGGATCAAGGTATGATTTTGACCTGGTGATAGTAAAACCAGATGTTAAGACGGTAAAACAAGAACTGATCTGCTGGCAGCTTTGACCTTGCTGACTTTAATCCTGTTCTAGTGGACCTTTTTGGGTTTTTTTTATGCTAAGAGAATGTTTGGAGCTAGATTTAATCCATTTCCCAGAAAGCACTGATGCGATGGTCTAAAACCAGAAGCTTGCTGGTCAGGACAAGAACAAATAGCTGGATGTTCAATAAGCGTTCCTTTGCCTGGAGCATCTGCGAAATTGATGCAATATATGATGAACGCTTTGTTTCTATAATTTTTCCCCGACATCAGATTTCTTTTTTCGTTTATGTTCTATGCTACATAGGTGAAAATCACTCACTGAGCAGAGCACAAGGCCCATACACCTCAAAATGGGACTTAGTGCTGCAAAGATCTCTGCAGAAGGGTGAATTTTTATCTCCTGATCATAGCAATTACGGATCCCATGGGTTCCAGAACCATTTTTAACCCTTACTGGAAATGAGTCACCCTTTACCAAGATTGGAAACTCATCGGAACAAGAAATGTGTCTGGAGGTATTTATCCCTAATGGTCCAGGTGCACCCATGATGCTGTAGAAATAAAAACAAAATCAGGTGTCTCGGGCTGAGAGTTTCATTGTCAGAGCCAGCATGGGAACTCAAAAGCTGCAGGCTTCCCATCCTTTGTCCCACCCCAGGAGTAGCATTGACAACACAACCTACT
The DNA here is from genome assembly GCA_007922305.1 of Dermatemys mawii. NCBI lineage: Eukaryota > Metazoa > Chordata > Testudines > Dermatemydidae > Dermatemys > Dermatemys mawii. The sequence continues at coordinate 2,150,904 of ML677397.1, read as the reverse complement.
TTGAAACACAGCCCAAGATTCAATGAAGGTTTTGAAGCCACAGTAATAGTTCATTGCAGTTCACCATTGAAGTTACTTCATTTCATACAATGGCTTAAAAAGGTCTCAAGCCAGCCTAGTAACTAGTATGATTCCAAAGCCACTGACAAAAGCTTCAGCCCAAAACCTTCATCAGAAGTCCAAGGATCAGATCGTCAACTGTCACAGTTCTGTTGCTTTCAATTGTGTTAGGCTGATTTACACCAGCTGAGGATTTGCCTGCATTGAAAAGTTTGACCATTTCAGAATGAGTGGCTTTATCCCTCACGTTGATCACTGGGATTTTGGACTAAGTTTTGTGCATGTAGCTACGTGATTAAGATGTCAAACATTTTGAAAGCAATTCTAGAAACTAATAAGTATCAAATGAAAAGGTTATTTTTGTACCCACTGTACATATTTTTATTTGCTTTAACTACTTTGAAAGTGTAATGACAAATATTCATGCCAGCTAATCTATTTTATGACATTTTTCTCTTAGGAACAATTTTGGGGTTTGCCAGTAAGGGTCACACTGGAACAGTCCACAGGAACACCCTGGATTCCTCTCGGTGTATCAGTTTCTGCAGATTTTAAGCTTTCATTTATTTAATGATGTTTTTAGCTGTTATGGTTGCAAAGATGACTTTTAAAATCTGGAACTGATGCATGGTTTTCTGCAGATAAATGGACAAACAATAGATCAGACAGGTGTGAAATATCTTCAGTCATCTCAGTAAATAATTCTGAAACCTAATGACACCAATTTAAATGCCAACATTAAATATTTTATCACCAATAATTTTGGCAAAAAGAAATTCTAGTTCTTCTGGGATAGTAGCAGGGCCTTGGGATTGGGCTGGAGAGAAGAATTGGTGGTGGTTCTTGAATAGAGTCCCATTATTATTTTTTAATGCCGTACTCTGATTCATGTTACCTAGGATAGAACTATGACCTGAAAACTGAACTATCCTAATCTAAATTATGCTTACTTACCATAGTGATAGGCACTTTAGATAGATAAAATATAAGTATATTCCATATATTGGTGTTTGGGAAATGCATTTTGTTTTCCAGAAAAAAAAAATTCAAAGGGAAAAGGTTATTTTTCATTTTTTTGTCATTACCACCCCCACCCTTTGTTTTCATTGTAAAACCAACCCGCTTAGAAATGCAGTTTTGGAAAACTGGAACATTTTTGCGTTTTGTTTTTAAGGAGAGCCTGAATTTTCTCAACAAAAACAGCACTTTTCTCAAAAAAAATTCTATTGATTTAAAAAGGCATTTTTCATCCAATTTTTTTAAATGAAAAATGTTTCACAAGCTCTAATGCAAGATAACTGACAATGGCATGTGTGTCAGTATCTGTAGATATCCCTGGATTACCTGGGGAGTGGCAAAACATCCCTAGACAGTCAACCTGTGGAACTCATTGCCAGAGGATGTTGTGAAAGCCAAAAGTATAACTGGGTTAAAAAAATAAAGATACATTCAGGGAAGATAGGTCCATCAACAGCTAATAGCCAAGATAGTCAGGGATGGAAGCCCATGCTTTGAGTGTGCCTAAACCCTTCGTTGCCAAGCGCCGGGACTGAATGACATGGGATGAATCACTCAATAATTGTCCTGTTCTGTTAATTCCCTCTGAAGTATCTGGCTGACCAGATACTGGGGTAGATGGACCATTGGTCTGACTGTTGGATGGCTGTTCTTATATTCTTACGATATTGTATATGTTAATATACTCAGCTGTCTCTGAGTTCTAGAGGAGCTCAAAGACCATGTTTAATGCTGAAATTGCAAATAAACAAGGATCATCTGAGAGCAAAAGAGACAGGTGATATTGACAGTGAAATCTCACTATGTCACGTAGGGAGTTGTGTGACAAAGGCAATGTTTGAGCCAAGTGATGATATATTTCCAAGTTTGAAAGCAAAAAGCCAGGCTGAAAGTTTCATTACCTTCTCAGACTGTATTTTACAATGTGTGGCTGGTAAGAGTGCAGCTGGCTCCCTTCCACTGAATACCACGTTACAGATGCCACGTGATGCCTGAAATGGGGTAGCAGAGAAAAGAAAACCGTGAGTTTATCCATGGAGTAATGTTATAGTCAGAGAAACACTTTAGACTTTTCGCATTAACTGCAGTAGGAGCAGGCTTTTTCAAGAGGAAAATGACTATTCTAAATGACTAGAGGACATTAATGGCTTCCTGAAAATACACATGCTGCAAGGAGCCTCTTCACCTTGTGCGGAATTGATTGTTTGAAGAGTTACTTATTAATTGTTTTAGTGTTTTGTGGCTAGTTTTTAAATAATTCTAATTCAAAAACAAAACAAGAAGAAAAATGTTTTCCACTTCCTGTGTCTGTCTTTCTAGAACACCAGATCCAAATTTCTTCCCATGCTGGGGATCTACATTTTAATTTATGGGCATAGGACCATCTCTGTATGATGGACATAACTCTGAACATGGAATCCCAGCACTTCCTGATTACTGGGCAAGTTTTGGTTTTAATCTGGATATATACTTCTCATCACTGTCCCATCTCTTTAAAATGCATTTAAAACAAAATATAGTCGCCAACTCCCATTAAACTTTAGCGGAAGATCTAGATCTGAACTTCTGAGATCAGTCCTATAGATCAATTTCTCTTATAGTTATAGGCCACAATCTGGCCTAAAGAGAGCGAGACCCAATTTATAATGGATCAAATGCAGGGCTGACTTTTGCCACATGTATCCCACACAATGCAAACTTTGCTCCACAGATTTGTTGGCTCTTTACTCACAGATACTGAAGGTTACTGGGGGGAAATGGCATCCTCCAAAGACTGTAAACAGCAAGAATATGTTCAGTACTTCACAGTGTTTCTTAAATGTATTGATTGTTTAACACTCCTGGGCCGCCATGCATGTTTAAGGATCGGTATTGGATCAGGAGCAGGGGAGCTACAATGCAGAGAGAAAATGTTGTGTTACTGTGAGCGTGACTGGGCTAATGCTTGTATTAAATCTTTGAGTGTTCCAAGGGCAACTTCCAGGATCCTGAGTAAACTCCAGCTGAGTTACATGCTCTGGCATTAGTTAAAAGCTCTGTGCCTTCTCCTGACCAGCCCGGCTCTTGATTATTTACTAAACATTACAAGGTGGGTGGGCAGTGAGTCATTCAAACCTCTTACGTATCTAATACACAGTACATCTCTTACATCCAAACTTACTACTATACCCCTGGGAAACTGCTTAGAGTGACTGGGCTGATACTTGAGATGCAGGATTTTACTGGGTTTCAGTGGAACAGGATTTTCTACCATGTTCAGCTCAGCACATAATACAAGAATATAAACCCAGAAAGCAGCATTATGTGATGAGGAAAAGTCCCCCTCCGGTACCAATGGATCAGTCTATCAGATATTCCGTTGCACAAGCTGACATGTCTCTTCTAAAAATAGACATCTGAACATTCAGTCAATGGAGTAAAATCCAATTGACTTAACATTCTCGGGTGCTTTATCATTTAAATTGCAATAAATCATGGTATGCCACATGCTGTATTGAGTTGCATCAAGTTACACTGCAGCCAATAACATGTGGTAACCAGATGCAATCAGTGTGCCATGATATAATTGCATTGAAAATTCAGTGCATGCACTGTTTTGTCTAAAGCCTGAAATAAAATGGCCCTTTCTAAAAATTAGAGAGATTTTATTAAAATCCCCCCTAATGTCATGTTTTGACTTAATTGATATTTGTCCTTTCTTATGCTTTAATTAGTGAGCCCACAAGACCTATTCAAAAGCTCATTGACGTCAGTTGAAAGGCTCCTGTTGACTTCCATGGACTTTGAATCAAACCCATAGAGATATTTGCAGTAAGATATAAAAGAATCTCTACAGAGCTGTTCTTAGGACAGCTGGACTCATGCAAGGAGGCTCTCAGCACTTCCTTTGGGAGACTGTTCTGCAATCTAACAGCTCTTGCCATTAGGAAAATTCTCCTGATATTTAGCCTATTCTTTGCTTTTCTTAACTAAGAGTAATGGAATGACATTATCATGTCTCTTCTGTATCTCCCTTTGGATCACCTTAAATATTTTCTCTCGCTCCTTGGTTTTGGATCAGATATTTGTATATAATGGATGAGCATAATCATATTGCTTCCAACATTGTTGTTTCTTAAACAGGAGAAAAATATTTAAACAGGATTGGACCCAATCCTCAGCAGATGTAAGTCATTATAGCCCCATTGCATTCAATGATGAAATCTACTTGTGTGCTTAGCTAAAGACTGCTTTTTCTAGAAAAGGGCATGGGGGAGAGAGCCTCTTATGAGGATGTAAAACCTTTGAAGTCTGTAGAGCTATGCTGATTTGCACTAGCTGTGAATCTGGCCCAGTGCATTAATATACTGGTGTAAACCCAATATAGCTCCATTAACCTCAGTGTAGTGGTAGCAGTTACAGTGGTGTGACTGAAACCAGACTAGTGCATCCTTAGTGGAATTGTAGGTCGACCTACTGAAGGGCTAAATTTTCAGCCTCTGGCTTTGAGGTTGAAAACTATCAGGTCCTTCAGTGCTTAAAATCCTAGTACAAACTTTGATTTTTTCACAGCCGATTTTTCAAATGTTGATAGCACCGAGAGTCCCATTCACACTCAGCTGCATTTCTGCACCACTGGACGGAACGTCTACACTGCAAGCGT